>PPHD01018898.1:0-14341 GCA_002909625.1 Bambusicola thoracicus | reverse complement strand
CAGCTTCACAGACCTGCATTTACCATAGCTTTAGTTGAATATGAATGTACATTGAGATAATTTCTGCAAATTCTTATGAACAAAGCCCTACCTAATAAAGTAGTGTTGCTCAAATGAGTAATGATATTACTAGAAAAATATAGTGGAAATCTTTTATAATGATTATCTGCTGTCAAGAACACAATTTTCATGTAGTAGAAACTTTGTTGTCGAAATTAAAAACATGGAAAAGGCTTTATATACACCACTGTTAGCAACTTTTTTTTTTTTTTTGCTTGTAAAACTTGTAATTAAACCTGTATATTCATAGAATTTTTTTTTAGTAACCCAGTGATCATCAATTCACAAATGATCTGTAAATCTAGTGTAAATTGAGAACTTCCAGTAATGACTTAGCTTTGATGAGAGTCTATTAGTTGCTTTCTGCATGCTAAAGGAATAGATGTCTAAACTCTGAACAGTTGATGATGACCCTTTCTTTACACTTCAGTCTCGCCTCTCCCTCTTGATTACTGCAAACATCTCCAACTTCAGTAAGATTCAAATACAGTCTGGTCAATCATACCCAAAATTTGAATCACACATTTTTATGATGTTATGGAACAAATGGATTCTATAAAACCAATGTCTCTTTCTAGCCTTCTGGTTTTGTTCATAAAATTTTAGTGAATTTGGCAGTAAAACCAATAAGAAAAAATTCTAATGCAAAAATAGTGAAACAGCCTTTAGTGTTTGGAAGACAGTTTATTTTATGAATGATTTCAGTATTTCCAACCTTTCATATTTCAAATAAATTAGATGATAATACTTAGGCTCTTAAGTTTGCTCTTGAACTGATAACTTCTCAGCTAGAAGACTGGGTCCAGCAGTGAATGATACCTTAAGCTATGCTTGTAGCAACTTGGCAGACTCCAAAAAAGTTAATGAAAGAGGAAAGATGTAGGTTTGCTTAATCTAGAATACAGAACACAGAAGGGAATTTCTAAAAACTTCAAATTTATAAGAAAGCTGTTGAAATAAAAGTATTTTTTTCAAAGGAATGCAAGGAAGAATCCATTCTTTCCAGTAATAAAGGATAGAACAAAATGCGACTAAGTTAAATTATCATGGACTTAGTTTAAACATCAAGAAAAATTTTCTTACACTTAATGTAGCCAAAATCAGTAAGAGATCATATTGCAAGATAGAATCTTTATCATTAGAAATCTTGATGATGAACAGAAAGACAAAAATAAATAGGTAGAGAAGAACAGAAGAATCTGTCTTGGGGAGGAAGGCTGTTTCCAGGCCTATTTTCTATTGTTTCTTAGACTGTTGTGTTGGTCAGACTATGGCTTAGCTTTTGGTACTTGATACTCTGAAAAGAAAATTAGAATTTAGCCATCAGTATACTGAATGAGAAGTCATTATCTTTTCATATCACCTGAAAGAAGCACTCCTTATATAATGCTAATAAATTGTGAAGTAAAAATGAGACTTGCAGACTGATGCACACATTCTCATCAAAATACATAAACAGACGGATCTATATGTCAGTCACTACTTGTTTCTGCTTGTTCTCCTAATGCTTTATTACTATTGTCCATACTTAGCATTTATAAACATGGTAATATAATGATGATCTTAGTAGTCATACACCTAACATCTAACAAAAATAATCCAAGGATCCTACAAGGATCTGCTGAAAGAGCTAGGGCTGTTCCTACAAGGACAAGCTGAAAGATGAGGCTGTTCAGCCCAGAGAAAAGAATGCTCTGAGATGACCTGACAGCAGCCTTTCAATATCTAAAGGCGAGTTACAGGAAAGAAAAGGACAGACTCTTTACCAGGATCTGTGGTGATAGAACAAGGGGAAATGGCTTCAAGCTAAAAGAGGGTAGATTTGTGTTGGATATAAGGAAGAAGTCTCTAACAGTGAGGGTGGTGAGGCAATGGAACAGATTGCACAGAGATGTGGTGAATGCCCCATCCCTGGAGACTTTCAAAGTGAGTCTGGATAAGGCCATGGGCAACCTGATCTAGATGTGGAAGCCCCTGTTCATTGTGGGGGAGTTGGACTAGATGGCCTTGAAAGGTCCCTCACATCTTTAAGTGTTCTATGATTGTATGATTCTAACATTTCTAGAATAAATCAAAGCAATTCCAATAAATTCATATCTACATGGTGGTTATATTTCTCTGCCTACAAAATGTTAGGTAACATAAATGATCCTTCATGGATGGTTCTTTATATGTAACATTTTTATGAAAGCAACGATCAGTGGAATGTAAAAATTAGTTCTTTCCTACATAAACGGACATATATCCTTGGAATTCAGGCCAGAAATTTAAAGTGCACTGAGTTTACTGCTTTCAAAGATTTTGTTTCAAATAAAATATAACAGAAGCTCTATTTTTCATGACCAAATCATGTACGGACAGAGTTCTACATTTAAACAAGGACTTCCCTCCAAAAATGATAACAATCCTCTATATTGCTCTTGCCAGAGAGCAATAAAATTTGTAAAATTTGTAAAATTTGTAAAATTTGTAAAATTTGTAAAATTTGCCACTTGGAGAAACAACAAGTTAAACAGTAAATGGACAACTGTTTGGCATTGCCCATCGAGTAGCATCTCACCAAATAGTCAAGAAATACATCAAGGTATTATATATTAAATATATTCACGGGAAATGTCTCTGACTGAAGAAACCCTTTAGATGCAGAAGATTGAGACTAGGGAAATACACAGGGGCAGTATTTGTTTGCTTTGTTTTTACACCCATGTTGAGGCATCTACTGTTCACTGTTGTTGGAGACAGAAGGCTGCAGACAAATGGACCTCTACTTCCTATTTAAACAATTCTATGCTTTTTCAGTCATAGCTAGACATCTAGAGTGTCCCCATATCACTTTGGCAAGCTTAATGCAAGATTAATTATGTTCTCACCAGTCACCTGAAGTTAAATGTCTGTTTAAACATCTCAGCTTGTAGCAAAGGCAAGACAAACAAAGTATATTTAGACTTTCACTACAGTTCAAGTTACTCTAAGTCATTTTGCAGCGCCTGTAGGTGATTGCACAAACAATTTCTGGGCCTCTGCTGACAGGTGATACCTGGCAGGATGCTCTAATTTGGCCTGATGCCAACAGATCTGATCCACAGATATTAAGTGCTCTTTTACTGCAAATCAACCTGAAGTGCCTTGAATACCTATCCAGCACTTCTTTCCAACGAGAGCTTGTTACATTTGAACTGCTGCATCTTACAAAAAGTTGTGCATGTAGATCATTGTGCATGTAGATCATCTTCTAGAATAACGTTTGAAATGGTATGGGAACTCAATCTTTTGTTCAGTTTACTTTTCAGAGATTTTGTACCAAGCCCTGGTGGCTATTTTCAAAAAAAAGGAAAAGATGATGCTGTGTCATGCTGCTGTGACATGCTGCTTTGACAAATGTCAAATTTAAATGAAGAAATGATATCAATAAATATACTTTTTTTCCACTTAGAGTAATTTGAGTGTGCTTAGTTGAAATTTTCCAGGTTTTCCATTAAAACCCTCCCCCCCAAACAACAACAACAACAACAACAAAACAACTAAAACATTTAACTTTTGTAAAAAGTTCACAGGAGTTGAGAATCCAGCTCATATGTGAATATACTAAAACTATTCCTTAAAATAAGTATTAGGATAGAGTCAACTAGCAAAACGTGGCTCTCAAAAGGACGAGGAGCACAAACACAAAATTTTGTTGATGCTATAATATAATCCTCTCGCTATTTTTTTATTATTATTATTATTATTCTGGGGGAGAGAAAGGGTAGAAAGGAGGAGAGAGAAAATATTTTTTATATAGATCAAATAAAACTGACAAGTAAGATCACAGAGAGAAATGTGTGTTCTCCTTACATTTTTATTTTCAGCCTTGACTGTAACCATATCACAGTTCTGAGCTTCAGCTTATCTCAGGTTTTATTCCTGACATAAATATATTCAGTTCACCTCATAGAGATAACAAGATCACCCAAACTGTCAAGATAGCAAGGAACCTGACTTTAGATTTCATATCATTCATCATTAATGTGCTGTCTGTGACGTTGCCAAAACTAACAGAGAGTCTGATAACTTTCAAAAAAAAAAGAGTTCTTCCAAAGCCTCTTTTGGATTGCTGCTTTAATCAGTCATTTTCAGTGGCATAAAACTGAAATCTACTCACTAAAAAAATGTTTTGGTATTTAATTCAATTTCAGATAGTTGTACAGGAATGAGAAAGTCTTTTTCAAGGAGTAAATCACAGCAATATTTGAGGAAGATATAGCAGGGAGGTTGATTCACATTTCTAAAGCAATTTGCATGACTGAGGTTTTTCTCTACTTGAAGTACTACACCTTACTAAATGCTGCACAGCTGCTGCAGTAACTTTTTTTCCAGGCCTAGCTGCATCTCCTTTTACACTGCAGTGATTTGTTCTATTTGTGATTTCCTTACCCTCTGGTAATTCACCCCATTCCTATGTATTCCCTTCAAATGCTACCAGCATATTCCAATCTGTGGTTTTTCTGCTGATTTACAGGACTGCTGCAGCAAAATATATGTGAATCTTTGTGGAATGGTTGTTCAATAGCAGGCTGACCTTAGTAGGGCATTGACCTGCCACAGAAGTCAGGTTAGGAAAATAAACAAAATCCGCTGCTCCCAGATTTAGCTGTCTAGGAGCAGAAGTGGTTTTCCAGGCAGCTAAAATACATGAATGAATATGCACTTCAGCACAGACATAACTCCCACTTAGGAGATTCTCACTGGGCTCTGACCTGCCCTGGAAGTATTTACCCATTAGCATGGTCTCTAAAGGGAAAGATAATAGTTTTAATTAAAATCAACTATTGACTTCTTACCCGTTATTTGCCCCAGAAGTAACTTCTGTTAAACAAATGGGAAAGCACTCTCTGATCACTTGTCTGCTGGAAGAAGTTTCCTGAACTGACATTTAATAAAAAAAATCAACTCCTTAAAGGCTCTGCCACCTGGGTAATATCCAATTAGGAAAGAGAATGAGGAGGTAGGCTGTGCATTTGCTAAGAATTTCCACTGACAAAAACCCATCTTCTGTTAAGAGGTGATAGTCTCATATATGCCTGAATGTGGCTTGAGTTGGATATAGTCAGAGTGCCAGTAACCACAAATAATAACAGGTTTAATGTCTGATCCAAAATACTGTATAATTTTTATGCTCCAGAGTTTTTTCCAAGAAAGTTAGAAATCACTGAGGGAGATTCTCAGAAGATCGGATGTGAAGATAAGAGCCTTTCTTGGTCATGCAGTCTATGAATCAAAGAATCTCAGTGCAAGATTTCTCCTTCAGTGCAATGTCCAAGAGGTAAAAATGACCTTGCCCATTCAGTGACTCAGAATAAGTCCAATTTTAAGAGAAATTTCTGACTCTTTTGCATCTCTTTTAGGCATCTATAAGGGGAGCTAACCTTGGATATTCCTCCTTCACATTGGAGGGAACAAATGTCAGTCACATTTGCTACACTTACTGGTAGTCAGATTGATTTCATTCTTTCAGCTGCCCAAATGTTATTTCTCTGTGATCTCCCATCACCCCAGTTCCTCCCTCTTGTCTTATGCATCTTGACTCTGCTTACTAAGGATGTTGTTTTAGGCATTACAGAACACTTAAGTGCCATGATTTGAGTCTACAGGTCTTGTCTTTCACAAGTATGTGTACATAAGACAGAGAGATGAATCACAGTAGTTACTTCAATAACAGTATCACACCCCTAAGTGAAGTTCATAATATATTTCACATCCAGGTTCTGATAGTTTTTAAACTTTACCTTTTATTATGAAGGCTGCTCTGAAAGTAATGCCTCCTATTTTGTTATGCCTGTCCATGACGTCAGAGGTGGGTGTTGGTGGTGTGGCAGATGTGGAACCTTCCCACCAATATTCTGTTACATTTTGTTGCCATGTGACAGATGGCAGCAGAGGGACAGTCTGACAAAATGTTGTCTGACATGGAAATACATATGAAGCAAACGTGTGCCGTTGAATTTTTCCGTGCGGACAAAGTCACACTCATTGACACTCAACATTCATCTTAGGTAGCGCATTTCAGCAGTGGTGAGAGCTACATAAAAGACAAGCCACATTCCAGATGGTCATGCCCAGTTGTCACACCATGCAATCAGCTCATCCACACGAACTGGTGAATTACAATCAGGGAACTTTGTACAGAGTTCACTGTTGCCTTCAGTGCTTGGAAACAATAATGGTAATGCTGGAATATTGCAGTTTGCCCGAGGTAGGTCCCATGAATTCTCACAGAGGAGCAGAAATAACACCATATGTTAATTTGTCATGATTTATTGAACCAATATGAGGCTGAAAGAAACAGTTCCCTGGATTGCATCATTACAGGTATAATCACTGCAAGCCATAGTCAAAACAGAAGCCCATGGAGTGGTGACATGTGAACTCCCCATTGAAAAAAAGTGCAAGAGACGGTCCTCTGAGGGTAGAGTGATAGGCACTGTCTTTTGGGATAGGAAGGGTGTGATTCTTTTGGATTTTCTGGATCTCAGAAAAACCATCAACTCTGAATGCTACATCACAACACTGACTGAACTTCCAAAGTCAGTCCAGAGAAAAAAACCTTTCTCTTGCAACACAATTAACTCCAGGTCTCATATCAGTTTGAAGACTGTGGAGCACACTGCTAATCTTGGCTGGACTGTCCTGCCACATTCACCGTATAGTTCAGAAATATTTTCCATCTATTTGGCCCAATGAAATAACTGTGTGGGCAACATTTTCCTAGCAATGATGTCATCAAAGCAGCTGTGAAACAATGCTGTGAAACCTCTGCTGGTGCAGATTGTTATGGGCCCAGCATGCAGGTTCTTCCTGTTCACTGCTGGTGAAAATGCTTAGCTAATGGTTGTGAATGTGTTGAAAAGTAGTGTTTGGTAGCTGAGAATTGGCTCTGTCAAATTGTGTTATTATGCTTTTTATGTCTGCTGTAATTTCCATGGAAATAAATAGTAGACATTATTTTCAGTGTGAACAGTATTTCTATTTCCCTGCCCTTTCTCTCTTCTGTTTCTGAGGTATTTCTTTCCAGCATCTTATAAAAACCTTTCCCCCTTCTTCATATCTTCATTTCTTCCCTCTTACTTTGCCTTTCTTACCTCAACAAGAATGCTAACTTGTGCTTTCCCTGTTGAATTTGTTGCCACAAGGGGTACTGGCACTACCACAACATATAAAAAAAAAAGAGTAGGAGTAATAATAACAAAAGGAATTTTCACATAGTACTTACACATCCACGCATGCAACTTCATCCATATTTGCTTAGGAAAAATACAGTGCACTCCCAACAATGTATTACTTATTTTTAGTGTTGTACTCACCTCCTGTTAACATGAGAGCACATTTACACATGCAGTTGTCATTGTCAGCATCTTTTGTACTGAACTCAGCACCATGCAGGATCAGGCTACTCTGTTTTCCAGCTGTTCCACTGTGACCTTTTAAATAAAGCCTGAAACAGCAAGAGAAAACAATCAGTGCCACCAAAAGGAACCATAAAATATCAAGATCTCTTTGCATATGAAGTTTGCCTTGTACACAGTACATTCAGAAACTTCAGAAACATCTTGTGTTTTTGCTCAGTCTCTCTTTTTTTTTTTAAGTAAAATGAGGAAATTCCATTTTTTTTCAACATGTCTGTAGTCCCTGCAGGACGTAGTCCCTGCACCACGGCGGAACTGAGCACAGGGATTCCACACTGGAAAACACAAGAAAATGGAAGGTGTCAAAAACAGGAAAGGGAATGAGGAGAGGTGCCCAGAGATCTGCAATACACTGATACAATGACTGAGTATTTATGTAGCTGTTCTATTTACTGTGATATAAATACAGAAGTTCCTGCTAATGGCTATCATGTTATTAATCCCTACACTTGAAAGGGTGTTTCATCAGTTTCAGAATTTTTAATTCCACCAGTTACATGACAAGCCAGCAACCTACTTCTGCCAAAGCTGTCCCTGAGTGATGAATGGAAAATAACTTAGAGTTCAGGCCACAGAAGTCTTAATGATTTGCAGTGCTAAATATCTCTTTCCTTAAGGAGCCCTGTCAACTAGTTGAAAGCACAACCATGAGCTAGGAATCTAAGCTCAGCTCCAGCAAGTAACAACAGCATTTGCGTTGCTCAGCAACGCAATGTCCAAAGTCAAATGTGCCAGCTACAGGGATGTTGAATGGGACACTTCTGTCCCACCAGAAGAACAAGAGGGGACACAGCCACATCTGCATCTGTCCTGAGTTCACAGCTACAGGGACATACACATGAAGATGCTGAGGAGTTAAAATAAGGTTGCATACAATGTTTTTCCTTGTCCCTGTGTAAGCATCTCTAAGAGACAGACATCATGAGGAGACTGACTACTGCAGCAAAAACTACTGCCTGCACATAGCTACCTAAATCAGACATCTGATCTGTAATTTTTTTCATAAAATGTTGATGGAAGATGAGGGTATATTTTGCTAATAATATCTTCATATACATGAAAAAGGTGACAGTATCTCAGAGTCTTCTGCAGAAATATGAAGCCATAATGTCCCCATCTCAGGAGCAAGCCTTAGTCACTGGGACCAGAGAAAGGGGAAGAAGCATCCTGTACTTATCTCATTTAAGCTTTAAAGGAAGGAAAACAGGAGGAATAGGGAAAACCAACAACATGATTTGGGATAGATTGTTTCACTGAAGAGAAGGTAAGAAACAAGCTTCTTCTAGGGTTATTGAAGAAGTATGTGTATATCTCTGAAATATTGTATGAGTAATGGAATCAGAAGTAGGACTTAAGCTGTAAAACAGGACAGATGTGACTTTCTCTTTGGGATATACAGATGGAAGTGGTATCCTAGAAAAAATGCCTTCCCAACTTCAACAAACACAGTGAAAAAGAGCAGCAGTTATGATTCACTCATTGTGGTTACTGCCTCTCAGATTTTGTTCAGTTTAATCCAGGGAATTTGGATGAAGAAAAAAGCAAATGCCTTAAACAGAATATCATTCTTACATTTGTTTATATGAAGATAGATAATTTGCTTCAAATTGATCATGGTGTCAACAGCAGGAGTAGGGAACAACCCTAAGCCAGCCTTTTATACAAATTAGTAGTTAAGACATTGGCATCTTTCAGAGATTGGAAGAAGAATCTGTTTCCTAGACATAAAATTAATAAAATACAGTTCTCCCTCAGAACTTTGTGTTTGAAGATCTCCTTTTGAGAGGGAGGAGAAGGGACATGCAGCTACCATATGACAGCTTTCCTTTACCAAGTACGCAGATACATGTTTAGTTGTCTTGCATGCATCCATGGATGTTAGATCCAAACAAACCCAATCTTGTTAAAGTTGTCATGGAACCTTGTTACAGAAAAGCATCTTCTCCGTATCCCAGTGGAGCCGTGTAGAAGATTTACGCCAAGTTACTGAGACATCTCAAGATGTGGAGTTACAAAACTACTGCTTGGGGCTCTAGAGAGTCTAAAATTCACACTTTCGGACTGGCTTAAACTTCACCTAATTTTCATTTAAATTCTTCCAATGCACTTATGTTCCATCTTTAAAAATGGAAACAATAGATGTTTCACCTTAATATATTAAAATAAAAACTTATTAAGAAGGGCAACTGTCAGAACTATCTTTCTAACAGCTGCCTTCATTTGATTTTGATGCTACTTGTCACCTGATCTGAATTTGATGATTAAATAACTTTAGGTTAAATTCTTAGAGTAAATTTTATCTTTAGATAAGTATATACACATGTGCATATAAAAATTCTTGGATTAGATGTAAATACTTTGCACAGTCAAATACTTATGAATTGCAAAGGAAGGATAAGGCAAACTGTAAGCCACGAGAAAAGATCATGAACGCTCTCAGAAGCTTAATAAGGAACAACCGAGGAACAAAAAATACAGCAAGATCATTACATTATGCTATTGTCCAATCACAGTGGCAATTATCCCATAATTGTAATGTTACTCTATCAAAGCATGCTTTCTTTAGATAAAATTACATTAAGATCTGGCTTTGTTCATTGTTTCTTTGTTCCACATAAAGGCTGGAATTGATCTCAACTTAATTCATTGGAATTTTGCCTTGTTTTGCAAGCTGTGCCTAATTTTTTGCAGAACAAAATAAACTTCTCTGAGGTTGTGTTGATAGAAAAATTACTTTTCACATGATACTTACAATCTGATTTCAAAATGCCACTATATCAGCAACACCAAAACTCACAGAAGTCTCATAGAGTCAGTATAAAAAGCAAATACTATTTACTGAAATCAGGAAGACAATGCTAGCCAGATTTTTTTACTAACAATCAACACTATAAAACTCACTTAGTCCAATAAAAAATATTCTTATACTGCAAGAAAACACTAAAAAAGACCAATGTGTGTGTTTTCCCCAATGGGGTAGGCATTAGGATTATTTACAAGCTTATACTCTTGCACTGATATTTTATAAACATTCCACTCACAGCAGATTTAGTCTTGCCAGTTACGTTTGACTTTCCCCGAACACCATTTGTCTCGTAGGTCTCCAATGACTTAGCTATAAACCTGAAGTAATAGATAAGCCATACTCTCATGTGTGACAGGGGCCAAAAAAGAGAACAACTTCAGTGAGTCCCCTACAATATCCTTCTCTCAAAATTGGAAAGATATGGATTTAAAGGGTGGACTGTTCATTGGATAAGGATCTGGTTGTAAGATTCTACCCAGAGAGTGGTGTTCAATGGCTCAATGTCCAGATGGTGATCAGTGATGAGTAGCGTCCCTCAGGTGTCAGTACTGGAACCAGTGTTCTTTAATATCTTCATCAGTGACATCAACAGCAGGATTGAATGTGTCTTTAGCATGTTTGTGGGTGACACCAAGCTGTGTGGTGCAGCTGACACATCCAAGGGATGGGATGCCACCCAGAGAGATCTAGACAGGATCAAGCAGTGGGCTAAGGTGAACCTCATGAGATTTAACAAATCGAAGTGCAAGGTCTTGCACCTGGGTTATGGTAACCCCAGCTATCAGTACAAGTTGGGGAAAACAAGGATTGAGTGTAGCCCTGTCGAAAAGGACCTGGGGGTATTGGTGGATGCTATGTTGGTCATGAGCTGGCAATGTGCCCCTGTAGTCCAGGAAGCCATCCATATCAGGGCCTGCATCATGGCCAGCAGGTCGAGGGAGGTGATCTTTCCCCTCTACTCTGCTCCAGTGAGAACTCACCTGAGTACTGTGTCCAGATGTGGAGCCCTCAGTACCAGAGAGACATGGACTTGTTAGAGCACATCCAGAAAAAGGCTGCAAAAAAGATCCAAGGGATGGAACACCTCTCCTCTGAGGACAGGCTGAGAGAGCTGGGTCTGTTCAGCCTGGAGAGGAGAAGGTTCCAAGGTGGCTTGATAGCAGCCTTTCAAATATCTAAATGTGGGTTATAAATAAGATGGTAAAAGACTCTTTAGCAGAGTCTGTTGTGATAGGACAAAGGGAAATGGCTTAAAACTAAAATGGGAAATTTAGACTGGATATAAGGAAACAGTGTTATATGGTAAGGGTAGTGAAGCACTGGAATGGGTTACCCAGAGAGAGAGTGGATGTCCTGTCCTTGCAAATTATGAAGTCCAGCTGGATGGGGTTCTGAGCAGCCTGATCTAGCTGTAGATGTCCCTACTCAATGCCCTCAGTCAGCAGTAGGTATAATTTAGGCTTAGTTAAGTTTTTACTGATAACAGAATCAAATTGGTAGGATTGAATCTTTAAAAGAAGCTCTGAATAGCTATCGGGACAGAATTGCCCTGATTTAGAAAAGACAGTGATTAAGGGTGGAGCTCTTGTTTGTACTTAGACAAGACTAAGGAGAAGAAATCAAAAATAAAAAAGGAAACTCATTCCAATAAAAAGTCCAGGGGTAGTTTCAGGACTCCTGCCTTCCCACTTGCTCACTTCAGGGAAGATCTGAAGATCAAGGACAGTGCTCCAAACACTGCTTAGATTTACAGTTTTGTCGAGAAAAGCAAAGTTATGGTGAAATAAACAGGAAGACCTCATCTATATACATTGAAATTAAAATAGCAACAAATAAGCATCAGCAAATAAATATGAGTAAACAGGAGTAAGTAAAATGCTGAGTGTGTATGTTAAGTTATAAGGACATCTGATGACATTCTTATGAAATTCTAAGATCAGAATTAGAAACACAGCAGCTGATGGTACTTATTTAGAGAAAAGTGATTTTGTTCACTGACATACTTTAGGAAAGACAGCACACTAAAGAAAAAGCAACTGTTAAGTCTTATCTAACATGAGTGTTAGAAATTCCCTCTGCATTTTTTCCATGTGATTACTGTTGCAATAGCACTGAGGGATCTATATAAACAGATGGTGAGGAAGAACTCTTAAACATACTTTGCTTTCCGTCATTCCTATTATCAGACACAGTTCCTCTATCTCCGCTCTCTTGAAGGCAAAGCAAATTTAAGAACAGAGGGAATGGCCTCAAGTTGCACCAAAGGAGGTTTAGGTTGGGTATCACAAAAATATTATCCTCAAAAAGAGTGGTCAAGTGGTGGAATAGGCTGCCCAGGGTGGTAGTTGAGTCACCATCCTTGAAGGTATTCAAGAAACATTTAGTTGTAGTATTAAGGGACATAGTTTAGTGAGAAAATATTGGTGATAGGTACACAGTTGAACTCAGTGACCTTGGAGGTCTCTTCCATCCTTGGTGACTCTATGGTTCTAAATTATATTATGTGGAAAGAATAATTCTAACAAAAGTTACACAAACATCCCAGGGCAGCCTGAAAAAGTCATTTCAAATTTACATCAGAAACTTCATCTGATCACCTTTATTAGATCACCTGGAATTTCAAGAATAAACAGCTTAGCTTTTTTCACACCATGTTTGATGAGATTAATAGGTGAACCCAGAATAATTCCAGATGAAGTACAAAAAGAGTTGAGTATTTCTGGAAAATGTCCTTATGAAAATTTCATCATACATAATAAGATATTAAAAGATCTAAAAAATAAATGCAATCATAAATCCTTGTGTAAAGATTGTGTGTTAAATGTTATTAATGGTGAAGGAAACTATTTCTGTTTCAGTATTTGCTTATAGAGCACTTGTCCTCAATTTATTTATTTTTAATGGAACTAGAGAGAGGTCAGTGTCTCCCAGAACTGAGTTATCAGATAATTCTTTCCATAATTTTTTCCCGAGTCTCTAGAAATCATTAAGTTCTTTGTTTAGAACAGTCTGTCAGTGAAATAGCTGGGATGTCTGTAAGTCTCACGCAGCTTTGTTGGTCACTAATATACATTTTGTAAATCAATAAATAATACATTAGCTCCCAAAATGGAGCTAAAATTTCTAAATATGCTAATTAGTTAATTAATTTAGAAATTCTAAAAATTTCTAAAATTTCTTTATGGACATATTGCAAAATGGCATAAAGCATTAATAGTAACAGTTACCGCTGAATAGAAAAAAAACTTTCGTAATAAAGTTGTATTTCAAATACTTGATAAACAATGTGATAAATAATCACTAAGGAAAATCTGCTGTGACTGAGGTTGCAACAGAAAAGTCTGCCAACATCCTGTTAAAAATGCAGCTAGACAAAATGTGTTAACTATCCAGGAGGCCTAGGTCAGTATTCAACTTTTTCAGTATTTAGTATTCTCACTCGGGGATAAGGAGAAAATTTATTTGGATACATTTGTGAATTCAGGGGAAACACAGGTTCTTTGCTGAAGAGAATGAACCATCTGGGGTGATCACGTTGTCTTCTGTGAGCTTGAACTGTTCTGAGTAGCAGAGTGCAAGGCATTATAGTAGGTGAATTTGTCCTTCAGATTAGAATTAGATTGCCTGGGCACCCATTTACATCCTTTTTCTATTAGAAAAAACCTACATTTTCAGGGAAAAATGTTTAATTTAGTTTTTAATACAGCAGTAAGTACTGTCCTTATAAAAACAATCAAAATTAAATATAATATTTCATCACGAATAAGGATTGCTTAACTAACAGGAACTTAACAGCAGATGAGATAAGTAAGCATTAAAAGAAAATTAAAAGCTACTCTTAAAGAATGGAAAATACACTAGAGAAATTAAATAAACAATATAAAGTTCAGACACCACTACTATTACACAACTCTGAGCTGCTGCTAATCTATTTATCTAAATTGCAGGAACAATTCACCACCTTTATTGCTGCCCATCTTAGAATGATCTAAAAGCACCTACAGCGTGATGAACAAGACTTTCAAAGCTGATG
>PPHD01018897.1:0-14342 GCA_002909625.1 Bambusicola thoracicus | reverse complement strand
AACCATTATGTACCTGTAGATGTGCACTGACTATATATACAATTACAATTACATTTACATTCTTGTATAAATGTATTAGATGTATCAAGCCATATTTTACAGATGTTTAGTAAGGTAACAAAAAAAGTATCTAAACTAAGAAATGGAGATTTAAAACCGTCTATAACTTCGTTCTTCTGTCCTGTGATTTTTCTTGTTACTTATCCTAATTATTCAGTTTAAGGCCCAGTGCCTTATTTTAATACACTTGATTTAAACCTCAATCAATTGCCAGAATTTTTCATCATGTTTTTTTTTCTTATTGTTGTGACTGTGATAATACTGCATGATTCATAAAAAATAATTAATTTTTGCCACATGCAGTCCAGTATCAGGTTGGAAAAGAGATCTGTGGGGTTGTTAGATAATCAATTTATCTCTAGGAAGTATCAATGTCTTGAGTACACTTTGTAGGCTTGAAATCTGTAGAAAGTTTTGGCTAATGAAATAGGGAAATGAATGCAGCTATAAAGAGATTTTTCAAGAACGTTCCTGTGTTTGCCCAGGTGTTATAACAGCAATAATATCCTTGTCAAAATAGTCAGTAATAATGCTGAATTTTGCATCTCTGCTTCAGAGTCTTTGAAAGATAGGGAAGGTTACCAAATTATTTTTTATATTGACAAAATAAATTATCCATTTATCTTATGCATGCAAATAGCTGGTCTGGTATGGCTTGACTTTTTAAATATATCATTCTTTTTCATATCCATATAGGACATCATTAAAATTTTACCAAATTTGTGTCAGGAATTCTTCTTTGTAAATAAGTGGTTCTATGAACCTAACATATGTTATCTCTGCATTCCTACATATACACAGATTTGGAGCCTTTGCAATACAATTCTGATTCAAAACCTGCACTTTAAATTTAACTTTCTAAAATGTCCTTTGTTCTATGGCTTGCACTGTATCCCTATTTTCAGTGCATTCAAACTTGCCTTTATTTTTTTTTCCTTCACATTCTCTTCTTTTTGTCCTCTGTCCTCCTACAGTAACTCATTTTGTCTCTTCAACCTGGGAACCATCCTGGCATTCATTTATTTCAACAGAAGTCCAAAGCAGATGCTATTTTTCACTCTGCCATCTGAAAAGATCCCTGAGATGTGTTGGTGTATGACACCAAGGTGCAACTCAGAGCTTTTCCATGAGCCCCAAAGCAGAAGAAAAGTAGCTTGCTGAGCAAATAAGAAACTCTTTGCCTTACAAATGAACAGAAACAGGAGAAAAAATGGTTTGGTTTAAAGAGAAGATATTCCTGAGATGATAAGAGAAGCAGCTTTCTTGAATGGAAACATGTAAATTGCTGCTGTAAACCAAAAGAATTGTGTCCTCAGAACGGGTCAGTACAACATCACTGTTGGACAGAGGGAGCTTTTGAGTCAGGCATGCACCTGCCAGGAATTTGACCAGCTATCAAAAACTCATATTATTCCTGAAGTAACTAGTATAGCTTTATTTGGCTACTAATTAAAGACTTCTTCAGCTTAGTGGCTGGATCTTGCTGACCCAAAGAGTAGCAGATTCATGTGAGTTTCACCATACTGAATGTATTCATTTGGTTTGCTTAATTTATGTAATGAAGTAACCTAATTCTGTACACACCCAAACACAAACCTGCCTTTCTTAGGTGTTCTTTGTTTTTTTTCCTCTGGTTTTTGTTTTTTTTTTCCCATAATGGTAATCTATGGTTTATACAGACTGTGGGGCCCACCTACTGTGGAAACCTTTTCCCCATTATAATTGTTAACGGAGACTCCACCAGTTTGCGAGAAATGAAAACACAACCTTATTATCCAATAAAGAGTCATTAAGAATTCAGCAGCTAACAGTTTTTGGCTGACAAAATAGTTGAACATACCAAGAAGCAGAAAGTGAAATTGGCTATTTTCTGATCACAGGCCTAATTAGAAATGAATGGCTTAACTGTAGCATTATGTGCCAATGACTGTGACCTGAATGGTATTTTCATTTCTGAATCTCTTTATATAAAGAATTTCCTGTGAGATTTTGTTACTCTCTAAATGCCTCTGTATGGTATTGACTACAACTGAGGGCCAGGTTTTGTTATAAAGAAAATGTCTGTCTTTAATGGTGTGGAAGTTGAATATACATATATATTTTTTATTGGGTCAGGTTCTAAGACTGGATATTGCAAAGCACCAGTCTTGTGCTATTTTTTATTTTTTATTTTTTAACGAATTCATTTTTACAGCTAACAGCAGCCAATTGAAAATAAGACAATAAAGGTTATGTGAGAACTGCTGAACTATAGGATTTTCTGTAGTCTACTTCAGGAACTGAAATGCTGCCCTGACATACTCAGTTGCCTCTCTGGGACCACACTCCCTGTAAAACAGGGAAGAATTAAGTTTTATGAGCTGGATTCTTTCTCGTATTAACTCCTCTGAAACCAATGGTACTAAGAATAAATTTGAACCAGCCTGGTTAGTGCTTCTGCTCCAGAAGTCTACATCCTCTATAGTTTCATGATCATTTGCCCCATTCACTTCCAACTTGAGACAAAGGTCTTGCTGCTGAATAAAGCTTCATTATATCAAAGAAATAACATAAATAATGTAGCAGAGTTTATCATAATTGAAGGTTTCTTCTCACAAGAGGACTAAACTGACCTGGGGGCAGAATTAATTCACACCTCTGGAGACAATCAACTGCCAGATCAAGTTTAAGGTCTTTGGAAAGTCCTTATTCTGGACGTGCATCCTACCAGTCTCACGCCTATTCTGATCAGACCTCCTAGCTTCACTAGCTGTTGAATTGTGCCAGAGAGAAAGACTTGTACACATGAGAAATGAGAGTGTTAGGAAAACTGCCTCTTTCATCCGGCTTAGTCCAGTGTCCTGTTTTTCTGTTTCTGAAAAAGCATTGGTCTTAAATAGACCCTAGGAACACTGAAATTATTGCTACTGGCTTCCTTCATAGTAGATGCTCCATGATTACAGAAATTGCAGAATTACAGCAACCGTAGCAAAAATAGTAGAAGTTCTAAAAAGATAGAAAATGAGAAGTGCTTTTTCCTCTGGCATTTGAAACTGAGCATCAGTGAGTTTGTCATCTTATTCATTCAGGTGTATCCTATGATTAACTCTCCTAAAGTCTACACACAAATTACATATTTCTATTAAAAAAAAATGCAGAATTTATGATTCTGACTCAATAACTCAACTCCTTCCAATAACAGTATGATATTATACTCGCATAACCAAAGGATACCGTATTGTAGTGTCACCAAATTGTAACACAAGTGGCAAAAATACATAGATTTGTCCATATGCCTGATGTAGTACATATTAAGGCCTAGTTTTGTGTACGCCCTGAGACATAATCTAAACACAGAGGTCACCACTCTGCTTCCCATCAGATATCTCATATGAGTAATGCCAGCTTTGTAAGTAACTTTTTTGCATGATAAAATCACATGCAAAATTGTAATAGACAGTCAATGCATTCAAGATAGCATTTTTTCTCACTGGTGTTATAGCAGTTGCTGCTTCTTACTTTCTGCAGCCATGCAGGATTCAAATTTATTGTGAGACTATTCTCTGTTATCCTTGAGCAGAAAAAATCATTAAATAGGTCAGTTACCATTGTTCATGAATACACAAGGTTACATGAAACTACAGACTTCGTGATCTCCTATTTTATTAAGAGCCACATACTTTGGGTCTTTTATGACGAATTAAATTATAGCATACTTTGACTTCGGGCAAGCTCTAGCAGAAATCTGATGAAAAAAAATATTTATTTTCCATTAAACAACTAAACAGAATTTTTTCTTTTGACCCTATTCTAAAGAACTATGTTGCTAGAAAACGTGAAGTAAAGAGGGGATAGAAATCTATTGGTTACAGAGCTTGTATCACCAGCTCAGGTGTCTTGGATGTCACCCTTATGGTCTTCAGATGTTACTTCAGAAAGACTGTACTGTCAGCAGGAAAATGGGTCTTTTTGAAAAGATTTTCTCCTTTACCAAAGGCGTCTTATGAGATGTTAAGCTCATTAGGAAACCAGAAGAAAATCCAGCTGAACTTTTAAGTCTTTTTTTTCTTTTTCTTTCTTTCTTTTTCTTCTTCTTTTTTATTTTTTTTTAACTTTTTGTCATTAAGAATGTGAAAAGGGGCTTAGCTTTTTGAGCAGCTCCAGGGAAAGATGGGGAAAAATGTTGAGATCTTATGACTACAGTTGTTAATATACAGTGATGATACTATTCAAGCTGCGATAGTTAAAGGACTGTCAGCACTTCCATTTGAAACCTGGTCTTTTTAACGTTTATTTTTCCGAAAAGAAGTCCAGCGTTAGTTGAATTTTAGCATACAAAAATTTATCCGGGTTGAAAATTCCCTTTGTGACATTTCAAATAGATGGTTTGCATTGTACATGTTAGAAATAATTCAGTGTTCCAGCCTGAGACATATTTTTTGCATTTGTATCCAACCATCAGCCATTTATTTGTGTGTGTATTCATATATAGAGATCTATGAATATGTGTTTTGCATATATATATATATGTTAGTATATATTATCATACAACCTGCAAGAGGACTGCCCATTTGCTTAAATGTTAATATAGGCCTGATCTTGCCACGTGTTATCAGCACCTTGCAGGATGAAGTCTTTACAGCTCTTCAGTCAACAGGACTAAGATCCAGCAGTTCCATTGCCAGGTCAAGTAAGCAGCCCCTTATTTTGCACAGAATTTTCAGGTTAATATTTTTCTTCTGTGGTACAAAATGCATTATGCAGATAGAATGAGCAAGAACATTCCCCTTTAAAAATAACATTGATATGGCAGAGGGGCAGGAATTCGCCAAGAAAAAGGAAAGAAGTGGACTCATCCCTCTATTTTCAGACGCAGAAAGGGAAAAGTGAGAACACACAGAATTGCTGATCTTCCCGATTTCAGGAAAACTTCATTTACTAATTACTCAGTTACAAACACTACACTTTGATATGTAGAGCTAATATTACCATTTCACAAAACATATGTGTCAGGGTACACAACATGCTGTATAAAACAAAGAGCTAGAAATTTACCACTCGTCATCCTATTTTCTTCCATATCTACTAGAGGATTTCTGCCCACCTTGAAAGGTGAAACTATGGCAGTAATAATATAGATTGGTTAAATATTGTTGGTATGCTGTAACTCCATTTTCAGAATGATGCTTCTTTGGGGTGGTTAAGAAGCATACCATGATGTAAAATATGTTTCACTAGCTTGTTGGAAGCACGTTTGTAAAAAAAAATAATAGGTGCAGATACTCCTCAGAATACTCTTTGAGCTAGGAAAGAGAGAAGAGCAGAAGCCACAACCATGGTGAGCGATGTGGCATGCAGAATGCACAACAGAAGCTGCTGCCAAGGGATTTGCAGATGTGGGACAGTAAGGATTTTGGCCCAAGTATGAGGTAAAAAAGTCTGTTTCCACCCATCATGGACTATACAGAAAAGCTCTCTGGGATTTTTTTTCCTGTATAAAGTTTGCCTTGTAATGTGTATACGGACAAAACAAACACTACCATCTGGAAAGATAATGCACTGTGTGTTATTTCAGTCAGAATGGCAATGATGAGAACTGAAAGATTCATCATGAGAGGTAAATTTTCATTTTGTTTGAGCTTTCTTGCTCATTTTCAACCTTTAAAAAGTACTCTACTCTCCATGTAGCCCTTTTCCTTTTAAGTGAATGTCTTCTCAGACAGGATCTCTTGTATTTCCATGAATTTTTCCTTGGAAATTGTCCAATTGTATTTTTGTCAAAATTTTATATCATACATTTTTATCAAAATTACATGATGTATAAGGCCAAAAAAGACCACAGATAATTGAATCTGATCATATAAAAATACTCACTTTGCTCCCATTCACCATTACCCCTGTCTGCAAGTTAAATTTAGATTTGGACAAACTTCTGCTTCAGAAAGTCATTCTTTCTTGATCTGAGGAGCTAGAGAAGTTAGCAGTGTATTTCCAAATTTGGTCTAGCTGTTAATAATTCCTATGATTAAACAGTTGTGATATTCATTTTTTGATTTGTCTTTGCTGAGACCCACTAGTGGGACAAGGAATTTGAACAAGAAGTGCTTTTCTGTTCAGTTTGTTGTTTTGGTCCCCAAATTTGTTATCAGAAAGGTCATGCCACCTGTACGTTAGGGGTATGGAATATTTTAAATAATTTGTGAAAAAATAAATAAAAGGAAAGTCTTTTTGCCAATGCAAAAATGAGACCACAAAGATAAAAAGCCAAAGTTAATGACTAAACCATGTTTGACCAGAAATTTATAGACATTCCTACATACAAACATGTGCTCAAATACTTTATCTGTTATCAGAATTTTTAAATACATGCTAGAATACAGATTTCAGGGCTATATCAATCACTGCCTTAAGGGTGGATAAAGAGATTATAATATTTCAGGACTTCAGGTGGCATTAAATGATGTAGGCCAATTGCTTTTACAGTTTCAAATTAATGACATTCTTAAAAGGCAAGATTTAGGCAGATTTCTGGTTTATTTATTACTTTTCAGGATTTCAGTAGAATTCATACAATCTAATAGTGGCCTGTTATAAAGTCTAATTTTAGCTCTGAGCTACGAGTTACAGTTAAGCTGTCTAATAATGGTCTCTGATGGCTGCTCTGCAAAATGTCATACTGGCTGCCAGCGATGTAACTGTCTCTTTCCCACATTCTCCCAGTATAAAAGGAAAAAGATGGGACAGAGAGATCTTCTACTCTCTGCAAATTTCACAGTACATACATGGGCAGAGAACATGTGAAAACCCTTGAGCACTGTTTTACATATGGCCCCTGCAGCAGTAATTGGGTCCTTTATTCTAACTTGCTGTTGCAGTGCGGTAAGGAATTATCTGTTATCCCTGTAACAACTTGAAAACTTGCTCCTAGGTCTACAAATGACCTATGGTGTGAGATGATGGGAAGACGGTCAAACTTTAAGCAGTTTTTATTTGGATTCAGTTGAATGCCAAGAGAAGAAGCTGGCTGGGTTTTTTTCTTCTTCTTCTTTTTTTTTTTTTCTTTCGTCCCAAATATTTCTCTCAGCCCAAGATGAGAAGCAAAGTCTTATACTCCATTGTTCCTTTTTCTTCCCCACAGCAGCATATTTTAAAGATGGAAATTCAGCTATCTGTATTTTCTTACTTTTGTCAGTTTGGGTCATAGCCTTAATGTTACTTAAACAGATTCTTTAAAGTAATGGAGCCCTTAATATAGACTTAATAAAGCAATGTAAGGCGGTATGGATTTCCTTCTGTCTAAGGTTCAGAGGCCTTTATCTGAATAATACATTAGATACTTTTATTCACTGGTGAGGCTTCGTAACAGGAAAAACTTTGAAGGGAACGTCTGTCCTATCATTAAATTGATAATAGACATGTTCTTTACTTTTTATCCCTTTTGTAGTACATCTTTTACCTTTGACAGGTTTTTCTAGGAATTAAACAGGGACCATAGGATACTTTTACCAGCATATAACAATGTGTTCTTCTAACTTGTTGTAAGCATAAATAACTGTGGTGAGGAAAACCTTACAAAAAGGTTCTTTTATACTTGCATATTACTTGTATTATTGTTATATACGGCGCTGTCATGTAAAGTAGAATACCTTTTTTTTATGTGTGTAAGAGAGATGCAACAGGGATACGTAAATATATGTTCATCTTAAATTCAAAATTACTTGTGTGAAATATATGGTAACATCAGTATAACTAGTTCAGACTCAGTGATACCTATGCAACTAGTCTTTCTGTGTTGAGTATCTGTGCATTTTCATTTGAAAATAGGAGGCTTTTAAATGTTTTTTAATATTCCAAAATATGATAATTTTTCCAATTCTGTTATAACAGAAAAAGCAAATACAAGTGTTTGACCCCAAATTTCATATGCAGCATCTGATTTTCTTATGTATATGTATGTAATCCCAGGTTTAGAGACCAAACTCCACCAAGCTGACTATTACTTGTTATAATCTTCTGTTAACTAGTTTATACTGTTGGATAAAACAAGAATAACTTGGCCTTTCTTGTTCCTATTTGTAACCCATTTGCCTTATGTATGCTATGTTAAGGTTTCCTACTTTTCAGTAACCTGCTAGACAGGGTATTTCAGATGAAGAGATACCAAGAAGGCATAACATTCTGAACAAAGTTGTAAATAGTGCTTTCACTAAATATTTCAGACCAAATTCTTGGTTCTGTAGACCAAAACAACTTGAACTTCAGCAAGCTGTTTTGCATTTGCCATACCATTTGACCTGAAAGGCTTAATAAAAGTGAATATTTGGTTCTTCTGATTGTATCTTAGCACTGTGATATGCAGTAAAAAAGAACTGATTATGAAAAAGAGACTGTAAGAACTGGTTCAAATTCAGTCTCCAATCCATCTCTAGAGGTAAAGAGAATATATGTGAATATTTTCAGGTCTAACCTGTGACAGCAACAAGTTTTTGGATGGCTATTTGTAGGAAGTAGAAATTTTACAAGAACTTGTTTATGAAATGACTGATTGATGTTTTTTCTTCAATTATCTTCAATTAACAAACGCTAGGGTTTATTATATGACTATAAACTACAGTTGAGAGAAATGTGTGGGAATACGCTGTCTTTGCACTGCAACTATTTTGTACAGCTCTTCATGACATTTATAGATATGTATTGTCATCCAAACTGAACCTGAAATCTGATAAGAAGTGTCTTGATTTAAGTCATATACTACTGCAAATCCAAAACGGAGTGAGCAGTGTTTTGCAAAAGATGACAATGCAATTTTTTGAAAGATATCAATTCTGATTTAATTTTTAAAATGTAAATCATCATAGTTTCTTACAAATTAGTAAGAATACTACCACTCTTTCCATAACAAGTAATAATACCAGATATTGGGAAAGTCAACTTAAAAAAAAAAAACAAGAACATTAGTTCAAGTAAGACACATCAGCTGCCTTATTCTGTTCTCTTTCAGTTATATCACAGAATCAAGGAAACTTAGAATGGCTTATGTTGGAAACACCCTTAATGATCATTGAGCTCCAGCCCCCTGCCATGAGCTGGTTGCCACCCACCAGCTGAGGCTGCCAAGGGCATCATCCAGTCTGGCCTTGAACCCCTCCAGGGATGGGGCACTCACAGCTACTCTGGGCAGCCTGTGCCAATGCCTCACCTCCCTCTGAGAAAACAATTTCTTCCTAACATCATGAAATGAGTGAAATTATGAACTGCAAAAATATCAGATTTTGTTGACTCCAGAATGCAGCACTTTATTTTAGTTACCATTTGTATCTATTTCAAGCTTTGCGTAATTAACTCAGTAGTTTTTCTCAGCTCTGTACTGAAATGCAAAAGACAGCAATTAACTTATTAAAGACATTAATATACCTTACTGCTTCTAGCTAATGCTGTGCAAACATGCGGGTCTTCAGATTGATTTTCCTCTATATGTTGTATACTTCTTGTAAAAAATGTTCAGTCAGAGGGATGCATGAAAACCAGCTCTGAGGTTTAACTTTTACATTCCTTTTAGACATTTGTCACACAGCAAGAAGTGAGAATATATCTTCAGAAGGTAGGAATACACAGTAGTCTGAAAGCTTCTAGCTTTCCATGTGTAATGAATAATTTCTTGCTGCTTTTAAAAATTATCCTTGAACTTTAAATGCAATTATTAAGTTAAAGTAATCTAATTGTATAGTATTTCAGTTTTGTTCAATTCCCTCATTTGAACTCAATAGAACACAATTGTAATTCAAACAGAAATGTTTCTAGAACTAACAACACTACACTTAGTAACTAACTTCTTTCCTGAGGAAATTATTAATGAAGGAAAATGCAGGTAAATAATCATTAGTTTCTACGGTAAGAACCTTGCTTATTTACTTTAGTCTTGAATTGGAGTCAGATAACTTAATAACATCACTAATTGTACTGTACGTTCATAAACATATATTGAGATAGGAATGCTCACAGTCTTTTAGATATTGCTTGAATGCTCATCCCAGGTATATATGTGGGGAACATTAACATTTACTGTTTCAGCTGCAAACCTAAATCTAGCAAAAATATTAGGTAGATTGTATGAGCAGTTTTGTAATCATCCCCTTGCAATGACTGGATTAACTAAGGGAGAACAGAGATGAGGAATACAAAAAAGCATTCCTTCCTTGTAGATCTCCCTGCTTTGTGAATGAGAGGAAGCTGAGCTCATCTGAGACGTGAAAATGAGATACAAGAAAAACAACATGGCTGTACTGAGTATATTGCTGAACTGTTCAATATTTCTTGATGAATGAGACCATTATTCTGGGAGTTCATGAAAAAATACCCTTCCTTTGTTGACAAGGGGACTTTCTATTGAAAATTCATATACTAATATATAAAAAAAAGTTGGCCAGCCGATGCTTAGCTTGTCAGTAGGGAATAACTTTTGATCGTGGTGTGGATAAGATCTGGCTGACACCCAGTCCCTCTGGGAAAGAATACGTTTATTCAAACAGAAGTCTGAGCTTTCTAGAAGAATCATTTAGACAAAGCTTTTTAAACTTGTCACTCCAAGGGATTCTGCTCTCTACACCCTCTGTCTGCAGCACTGTACTCTCTGGCACTAGTGAACATAGTAGCGTTTCAGTGACATATCAGAGAGGTTGATTTTGCAGCGAGGGCCAGAAGTTCTCCATACAGCTGAGCAGATAACCACTGAACTGCATGGAGAAATAACGTGAAAAAACGGATGGGAAATTCCAGAATTTAATTCTTTGTAAATGGCAGTAGCGCAAGTGAACAAGTTGTGTGCTGGGAACCAGGTTCCCCCATTCTCAGGTCAAAGATTATATTTGACCTTTCTTGTATACTGCTATGTTTTCTTTCACCTGCATAATCAGCAAAAGGATGTGTCATTTTTCAGCACTGTAACACTGCTAGGCCTAGATGGGCTTCTGGGAGAGAAAAAGAAAGGGGCTTCCTTCCCCAGAGGACATTTTTTCTACCACATGACAAAAGATTTGCTTCATGTAGTGACAAAGTTTCAAGGATCCATTGAGAAATTTCACATATTTTAAATGCAGGAGTTAGAACCTGTTTCCTCCATATTTTTCTGCTTCTAATGTAGCATAAATATCAACTTTCACTCAGTGTTGGAAGTTTCTGTACAGTTCAGTTTCCTATAGTAGAAACTTTACAAATTCGGTTTCAATCTAAACAACTGAGCACAGCTGACTACTTTACAGTTATATGAAGCATGTGGGCTCCTTTAAACTTGGTACTTATTTAAATGGCTGAAGGTAGAAAGTTGACGTAGCTTTTCATCCACAAAGGAAAAAACAAAAACAAATATGAAAACATTGCTTGTTTCTAAACTGGGCTATCTGTATTTTTGTATATTGGTGTCATTGGACTATACTGTTCACTGTGTTTTGAGGCTTGCATAGAAAATACACTAATACCAGAAAATGATTGGTTTTCTTTGTAGCATTGCTAGCTATACAGGCATTTATTGGAAGTTCTCTTATTCAGTGAAGCAGCCATTAACAATTTATTTATTACTGATCCTTTTGTTAAAACAGAGCTAATTGCATCCACCTTATTAATGGGTCACAAAAAGAGAGCTCAGTAAACCCTTGCTATTCAAAGAAATCTTTCTTTTAGTTTTACTTTCCTGCATGCCACAGAGCCCTTCTTTGTATGATTTTTGTTTTTCAAGGATATTTGTGATAGGACGCTGTGAAAAAAGCAGTGTCACTTTAGGACAGATCATTTCTCTTTGTTGCAATTTTAGCAGCCCTTTTTTCTCTCATTTACTTTTTAGAAATGGAAAGAAAACTTTTTTTCTTGTTTTTCTTTCCATTCACCAGATTTATATAGTGATCTCAGGAAGTTTAGAATTTATGAGGAATGTGAGATTACCTGTTAAGTCTGTGCCTAGGTGGGGTATGAAGCCCAAGTTCTTAGATTTTTTCACTATTAAATATCCCTCTATTTAATTGTAATCTATAAGGCTTTTAGGCCATACTCACACATTGTTTTTACTTCCAGATTTCACTCTGACCTGGGGCAAATCACTTAACCTCTCTGTGCTCCCACTTACTCATCTGCAAAATGGACAAAATAGAATTAACCGAATAAAGATTCACATTTGTCTTGTGCATTATCGTTAATGGGGATGTGAATCATATTGGTAGAGTGCTTTGATGTCCCCTGATGCTGCTGCAATCATGAAACTGTTACTCTGTATTTGGGCAAAATATCTGAAAATGGATCTGCATAGATTATGCAGGAATAAACTATACATCTAAATAATTGCATACAGTTATTAAACTGCTAGTGACCTATAGAGAGATTTGTGAAGCTCTTTCTATGTGTATAACACTCGTAGCTTGGTGCTGAGTTTGTTTGTTCCTCCTAAATGTTTTCTAGTAATAGGCCTTAACTTTTTTTGTTCCTCATCACTGATTTTCTCTAGGACCATTAAAAAGTTTTCAGTTCATCCCATTTGGAAATAGAACCACAGTGGGGTACAGGGCCAGAGGGAAAGAGAAGTGTGATTTAAGAAGGGGACAATAGCAAGGAGCAAGGGGGATCCTCTGAGCATTCTCAGAGGTGTGTGGCACCTCCATGAGGGGCCAGAGAAGACACAGTGACCTCACGCTGATGAGTTGTTCCATTCCTGCTGCACACACGAAGACAACCGAAAGCCTTCCCCACCTCCTCTTTATTCCTATGCACATTCAGACACAATGGAGGGAGGGATGGGTGAAAGGCAGGCTTTCAACTTTCCCACTTGAAATGAGAAAGTGGGAACAGGCAACTGTCTTCAGAAGGATCAGGGCTCAAGTACTGCTAACAGACAGTCAGACTGTAACAACTAAAAGACTTCCTATGTTTCCTTGTTTGTTCATTTATTCATCTCCTCCCTCCCTCCCTCCTTCTACCAGGACACTAATTAATATCCTCACTTATTCCTTAGGCAACAGTCATTTTTCCCATACTGTCACACACATCAATCAGCAGTATATTGCCAGGGGGTAAATAGCAGTAAAATAATAAGGAATATCCAGATTATCTTGAACCTTTTCCATCTCTACAGTTCATCATTTTTACTTTTACATCATGTTTACATGTTTTCTGAAACTGAACTAGATAATGACAAAGCTGAGCCCATTAGATGCAAGTAGACATGATATAATTAACACCTTGGCTTGGGTAATTTTGTTGTTTTGTGAGTTACCTGCAAACTGCTGACCAATGAAAAATGCCAGTTAGGTAGTTCTTATAGAACATGATGTCCGTAGGGGATTAGGTTTGTAGGCATTCAAATGAATGTTATTTTGCCTGTTTTCAGGATTAAGGACAACAGCAGCAATTCCAGTCCTGAGAGATACCTATCTCCTCATAAATTTTCCAGTGTTGGAGACTCTTCAAATCCTTGGGACAATTTGTTCATTTACTACCTAGTCCTTAGAAAGTTTGTCTTTATATTTAATAGTGACTATTTATTATTTGTCACTTATTAGTGTTGTCTAGCATAGAAAAATACTTCAAAAGGAGCCTGAACACTGCACAGGTGCTCTATCAAGTGAGAATAGGAAAGAAAACGGCATCAAGTCACCTGATTAGGATGTAGGTACTGATACATCACTGACTTCAGCATGAGTTTACTGCTTCATCTCCTAAATACCTTTCTGAGTTGGACCATAATAATTAAATCAAGTTGATTTCACCAATCATGGCTTTAAAATCATATTCAGTAGCTACTCTGTGATACATGTAGAAACCTGTTGTGACTTAGTAAATGTTATTGATAGAAAGCTTTTCACTGAGACACTGAAAGGGGAATCGTGGAAGGGTACTTTTTCCTTGGGAGTGAATCAGTGCAGACAAAACTTTGGGGCATTTGTTTAATTCTATGAATTTCTGAATATTGATTTCTTCAGTAAGGCTGTTTTTACCTGAAGGGAATTCTGAAGGGAGTAGTGTTCTCATGCTAAAAGCATCGTCAATAGGGAAGCCATGTTAGAAGTGGATGGTGAAGAGAGGGAAACAATGCAGAAAGCCCCAAGTACCATGAGGAAACAATACACTTTTATGTCCGTCCCTTGTCTGAGGACTTAGTTAAGGCATATCAGCCTAGTGTCAGGAGATTTCACAACTCATCCAACATTTTAAATCCCAAATCCTTAAAAAAAAGCTGGGCATACAAAATATTTACTACTTGGTCTAAAGATGCAGGACTTTAAACATTCCCTTCCAGAAATTTGGGGGAATTAAAAGTATCA
>PPHD01018895.1:0-14344 GCA_002909625.1 Bambusicola thoracicus | reverse complement strand
GTCCTCCCTGTGAGCACTGCTGCTGGTGTTATGGGGGGCTCTCCAGCCTGCACAGAGCTGGCCCTGTAAGGTGCAAAGGAGCCAGGTGAAGCTCTTGGTACTACTAGGGGATGTTCTTTGCATGGTTCATTGTTATCTAGTGAATGTGGTCCTGACAGCTTTCAGCACTCAGCACAGAGAAATGAAAAGGATCTCTCATTAGAAGTTAAGTAATGGTAACAACTATTCAGCCTACTTTTGCATGGTAAATACAGCTAACTTACCAGTATGTGATGCCAGCTCCTTGCTTCCCAGGACTTCTGGAAAATCCACTTAGCTCTCTTCGTATGCATGGTGTAAGTGCATATATGTGGGGAAAAGGAGCAATTCCTGCTGTCTTCCCCGATCTGTGGGCCAGGTTGCCTTTTCACTGGAAATCTGACATTTGGGAGTAAAACTGTGTCTTTCATCCTTTCCAGAAACAAGAGTTGAAATAAAAGAATCTGTCCGGGGGCAGGATATCTTCATTATACAGACAATCCCCAGGTAAGGGATGTGTGACTTAATTTTACGACAGTGGTGTGCTTTTGATTTCTGGTTCAGCCAATGGTTCTGGTTGTCTTGCTAGCCATTAGCTGGCATGTTAATGTCTCTTTCCAGTATTGTCATTGCTTTGGCTTCATTTAAGACACAGCGTAGTGTTAAGCTGTTAAAAATTCCAGAGGATGATTTGCACCATGGCGTGCTGAGAAGCTTCCCATCAAATAGCATGTGTGTCACCTGAGGCAAGAACAAGTATGATGGGTGGGTCTAAATGAAACATCCCTGGTCTGTGTGGTGCTGTCCTTGCGGGATCAGTTCCTTGGTGATTTTTGACTGGTATTTTCATTTCAGGATGTGTAATTTCCTCTGCCTCAGTTACCCAGCAGCAGAGCCAGCAGTGAGCATCGGCGATGGCTCTTGTTACGAGCTGGATTGCTCTTCCTCTTTCACTATAGTGGTGTAAAACTCAGATGGAAACCTTCAGCTTCCCTTCTCTACTCCTGTAGTTCTTAATGATGATATGCTGTTTTCAGAGATGAGGCATTGATACCAGGCAAGAACAAAGGTATTCATGCTGTGATAGCTTTCTCCGAGTTACCAAATTCTGCTCAGATTTTGAAGATCACGAGGTATAATAAGTACCAGAGTTCAAGCAGGTAGCAAAATAACCTGGAAATCAATATTTTCCCAGCTTGCTTAAGAAGTACGGTCCACTGAGAATTCAAGTTCATTTCCTCTCTTTAATGCTTGGCCTGTTGCTAAAGAAAGCAGTAGGACTACAAGGTCAGCTTGCTCTCTCCTGGAGTGCCTCTTGGAGGCTGAGACATCTTCCTAGAGCTCCTCTCGAGAGAGGGAGAGAGATGTTTTGAGTGTTTCCTCCCCCAGGGAGCAGCTAAATCTCTATGAGATGAGAACCCGCTGATGCAGGATTATGTTTCAGGTGAATGGTGCCATTCTGTCCTCCCTGGGGAGAGAGTTCTCTGAAATAACTTGTAACTGAGAGCTTTGTAAGCATGAGACAGGTAAGGTAAGAGAGATAACTCAGACTAACAATGATTTCTGGGAGGGGAAAACCTCTTCTGCCCTCAAATTGTCAATCCCTTTGTTTTTCTGTAAGCTGAACTGAGTGTTTGCAGGTCAGAGAATGGGTCCTTTTGAGCAAAAATGCTCAACTGCTGCAGATGCCAAGCCACTGTTGTACAGACAAGTCATCTGTTACTCTGAAGCTGCAGCTGCGCCTTGCTGCATTGCTTGAGAGGACAGGTTCAAGGACATCTCCATTCTGCAGAGGGTTTGGGGGAGCTTTTAAATAGAGTAAAATCAACAGTTTTGGATAATCTGAAAGTAGGACTTCCATGCTTATTAGCAGTTTGAAAAGCAAGCAAAGTGGTAGGAATTACTGGGAAGGGAATAGAGAGGGGAAACAGCATTGTAATGCTGCAGCATGAATCCGTAGTCTGCATCTGAAGTGCACAGAGGGAACAGAAAGACCCAAATATTTGATACAAGCTCCCTGTCCAAAACTGATATTGCAGAAGTAGAGCAGTTACAGTGACAGGTATCATCTGAGGCTGTTAGTGTGTGGGTTTGCATTTGTATGGGGGGAAAATAAACAGCTTAGTGCTGTTTAGGCAAAAATAAATAGCTCAGTACTGAGCAAGGGAAGGTGAGGGGAAAATCTGCTAGAGGTATTTGGATTTGAGTGGCCTGGAACGGGTCATAGAGGCTCTGCTCTGTGAGGACAAGGTGTCAGGTTCAAAACACACCAAATGGAGTGGTACTTTCCATTATGAATCGTTTAACCTCAGAATCTCCTTACTGCATAGTGCTGCCTGTACCAAGAGTGTCATAACAAACTGCTAGACAGATTGGTGGTAGTACAGATGGGGAATACATTATGGACTATTAGGGACACAAAGAGCATCGACATTCCTCCTCCAGCACTCCCTGCTCTGGCATGTGGGATTATTGCTACCAGCATCCCACAGCAGCACCAGGGTTGCTGGTACCTCGTGAAACGAGGGCAACCTCTTACAGAAGCAGTTCTGTCTGTTTTCTGGTCTTTCTGTTTTCTTTTAAAGTAACTTGAGAAGTGATAATAAAAAGTATTGGATTTCAGGGGTGACCTTCAAACAGACTTAAAGTTGGCCGCTTTGTTTTTATACTGTACTGATAGCAGAATCTTTTTCTCCTTTCCCAGCCACACTGGCACAACTGAAACAGCAAAGGGAAGAAGTGGTTCTTTGTTAGCTTGCTGTCCTACGTGGTGGGGGTTATGTTTTATGTAATTCTTGGCTGGATGCTTCGGGGCCAACAGAGCTTTCTTGTGTGTGAGCAGCATTGTGCATGAGGGCTGCCAGAGCCAGAGGGAGAATAAAGAGACACAGAGCACGCACAAATGAGGGGATGCAAATGGAGGTTAATTCCCAAAGGAATGGGGAGCAGTGGAGAAATGGAAGGAGGTATAGATTTGTGATGTGTCGCATATGAAGAGGAAGAAGTGTCTGAGCTCTTGGGGCAGCCAAGATCTGGAGGATAACAGCCTTCAAGCAACGTGTAGGTAACTTCCAGAAAGCTCTGCAGGGCTGGAGGATGCTCTGTGCTGCTCATTGCTCTGCTGCATGGCCAGCTCAGCTTCTGCTTCCTTATCTCATGGCTCTGCAGCACTGCCCTCCCACTCTGGGGACATGGTGGGGCAGCTGGAAAACACGAGTGGAAAAATAGGAGTGGATTCTTCAGTTTCCCAATGGTCTGGAGTTGCTCTGTGGTAATGCAGACAATGTGTGGAATTTGGGCTTCCCTTGGTGTTGGTTAGAAGGAATTAAAAGGGCTTGGCCAATTTCTTTTTTCCTTTCCAAAATGAATTCAGATGCAGATTAATGCACTCCTACTGGGCTACACCGGTCATCGTGATGAAGCTAACTGAAGATAGAGTTTTGTGTGTATTCCTTCTTGTTGTCTGTATGTTCTGCTTGTGTCACTTTTTTGTTCTCTTTCCAAATAAAGATGGTTGGGGTTTATAATGCCGCTGTTACTTTAATCACGAGATAAGTTAGTGGGGGGGAAAAAAGCAAATGCCTTTTGTTGTGGTGGTGATGGAGGAAACCATCATACACCTCACCTCAGGATACAGAAACCAAATGCTGTCCTACAGCTTTTGTGCTGGAGTCGAATCCTGTGCATACAGCGGCCGATTGCAGTGTGCTGAGGCACAACGAAGGAGCTGTGGGATTACAATGCGGGCCTGGTATGCAGTAGCATAAAGTAGAACACAGTTTATGTGAAAGCTTGAGGAGATGAGAGGGGTATGGGTATACTATGAAAGGGAATTGCATGGGGGGAAAACACCTGCTAATATTTGGGATGATTTTGAAATCTCATAGGGATGTGAATACTGCTGTGATGGAGCTGCTGATAATGGCTTATGCACTGAAGACTTCCTGTGCCAGGAACATCATTGGGGTCATCCCTTACTTCCCCTACAGCAAACAGAGCAAAATGAGGAAGAGAGGCTCCATAGTCTGCAAGCTGCTGGCTTCCATGCTTGCCAAGGCAGGTGAGCATCCAGGGAGTGCTTGTCCTTCTGTTCTGTCATCAGGTGTGCAGATGGACTGCCAAACCTGTGAGCTCCTTTCTGCGAGATAGTTTTCTTCATTTTATTCTTATTTCTTGAACTCATGGCTGGGGAAGTGACCTAGAAGTGTCACACTGAAACGCATTGTCAGTCTGGGGCTGTGACTCCCATTGCATTTGTACAGTTCTTATCACATCTTTGAAACTTCTTACGTTACCTTCTTAAGCTTATTTTAACACATGCCACTCTAGTCTGACTAATAGTGGAAGCAGTCTGCAAAGTAGAGATGTTTAAGGAATTCCAGCCATGTGGGAGTCTTCTCAATGAATGATCTTTTTTGTTCTGTTCTTTTCTTAGGTTTAACACACATTATTACTATGGATCTTCATCAAAAGGAAATTCAAGGCTTCTTCAGCTTCCCTGTAGACAACCTGAGAGCATCCCCCTTCTTGATTCAGTACATACAGGAAGAAGTGAGGTTACTCTACTTCTGTGTATATCCATTTGTCTTACTGCAGTAGCAGAGTTGAGGTGCTGCTTATGCAGAGGTTGCATTGTCAGGCTAGATGTTCTGTTCTTTTCATCATTTTTTATTGTATTTTTTCTTAGGCAATACATCTTGAACGTTTCTCAAGGAAGTAGGAAAATGTTATGTTAGATTAGGTTGTGATTGTACTTGAAGAGAAACCGAGTTCTTGACCATAAACAGAAGAGGAGCTTGAGCCCTCAACTGAAATTCCTTGCTCTCTCTGGAGCTAGTGCCATTTGAGAGATGCTATCTGTTCTCCTGCCTCTAATCGCCTGTTAAACTGTCTTTCCTCACCCTCTGTTCTGCCGTGGATGTCCGACTGATCTGAATTATTGATAGACTTTATCTTGGGCTGTGCTCAGGAATGCTGAGAACGGGGGATCTGGGGGTTGGAGGTTTTACCTTTCAAATGCTCAAGATTATGATTTATGGTAGCGTGGTGAGAGCAGTGCTTCTCCATGTGGGGGAGCCCTGGCTTTGGACTTGCAGTGGGCCCAAGCCTGGTGCACTTCACTGTTTAACCCACCCCCTTGCTCATTCTGAACACAGGACTAACACCTGCTCTGTGCAAGCTGAAGCCTTTGGTCCCAGAGCCTGTTGCTAAATCTTCTCTTCTTTTCCTGCTTTATGCCCTGCATCTCAGGCAGCTGCAGTTAGCACTGCAGATGATCCCATAGCTTGTGGATGCCAGTAGTGAAAGGAGGCAGGTAATTGCAGTCCTGTGCAAAGTAGGAACTGTGAAAAGATTGCATCATATGTGGTCATGCCAGTGTTAAACCTATTTGTATTGTGTTTTGCATAGAATGTGCAATACTGGTGTTGAAAAGGAGTGCAATTGCCTTGCAGTTCTTCTTACCACAAAATGAGGGTTTGGGGGTGGGGGAAGCTGTTCTTCAGTTGCCTATCAAATCAGTTATGCGTTCTCAGAAGATCTTTACTCAAATAGTTTTTTTATCACATCCAGATTCCAGATTATAGAAACGCAGTTATTGTGGCCAAGTCTCCTGATGCAGCTAAAAGGTAAATAGATTCTTTACTAGCTGGTTAAAATAGCTCAGAAAAGATCTGGGCTGATGAGGAATATATGAGGGGGGGAAAATATGGGAGGGTGTGCAAGGAGATCATCGATCTGATCCAAAAGGCTTTTGTGCCTGAAAAGCCCTGTACAGCCTTTGTTTCCCTGGTTGGATCTGGAGGAGGCCTGCTTCTCTGGGCTGAGAAGCTGCAGCAGCCCAACATCTTCCTGATAGACTGTGCTTGTTCCACAGGGCTCAGTCTTATGCTGAGAGACTGCGGCTGGGGCTGGCGGTGATACACGGTGAGGCTCAGTGCACAGAGCAGGACATGGACGACGGACGTCACTCCCCTCCGATGGTCAAAAATGCAACTGTGCATCCTGGTCTGGAGCTGCCATGTAAGACTGAGCTTCTCTGCTTATCCTTGAGGGGGAAAAAAACGGCTCTTAGGTGTAACCGGCCTTAAGGGCAGCTGGATGAGTAGAATTTTTCTCATGGAAAGGTTGACGTTAGCAAGTTGTTGGAGGAGGTACAGGGAGAAGTCCTTGTTTAACTCCTCCTGGCTGTGCAGAGCACCAGCATTGCTCCCGTTGGCTGTGACCGGTCAGCTGTGTCAGACTGACAGACTTCTGCTAGAAGTCTGCAGAATTAATGAAGAACTCATTAAAATCAGAAAAGAAGTGCAAAAGTGGAACTAACAAGGGAACAGCCATTGAGACAGGCTGCTGTCCCCATCTTGGAGGGATGGGTTGGCCTTTGCTTTCTCCTCTTGCTCCAGCCATCATTACTGCTGGAAGCTTTCTTCGCCTTGAGAACCATGTAGTCACCTTGCAGTGTCTGTTTTGACATAGTTTTGATGCTTGTGTGGCTAGCCTGAGTAGGTTCTCAGAGAGCATTGTTGAAGTGATTCCTGTGCTCTTGCTATCAATTGATAAGCTGCTGACTTGAGAGCACAGTGCAAAGAAAACAGCAGGAAATGTATTCTGGGAAAAGTGGTCCTATTAGTATTGCTTGTATTCTTGCAACAGCAGCAGTCAAACAGTAATAGCACAATCAAAATTCAGCTCCTGTTTGGAAGGATTTTAGTTTTCTAGGTAAATGGTGATAGGCCAGAAATTATGGGGGCAGTGAATGTGGCTGGGAACTGACTGTGGGAAATGCAGCATGCTGCTGTGTGTGATAAAGAGCTATCCATCAGGCTGCCCAGCTTGATTAGACTGGTTGTGGCTAGGGCTACTGATAAGCAGCTCCTCTTGTCTTTTGAAGTCTGGGGAGAACATCCAACCAGTTTGAGGACAAGTCAGGGAGGAGGAAGCCGAGTAAGACTGCAGGCATTTTACATTAGCCCAGTCCTGCTTGCCATAATGAAATCAGTTAAACAAAGCTTATGTTGCTGGTGAAACTCCTCCCAGGCCTTGGGGGACAGGTGGGGTTTGGCAGTGAGGTTTGGAACTTCATCTTGCCTGTCTCCTTTCTGATAAGGGATTTCTTCATGCACTTGCAGCAAAACAGGAATTTGCATGGTTGCACTTGGCCTTTTGCTTCCTGTCCTACTCTGAAGGGGATTCCATCCTCCAGAGTGTCACATCTGTCTGCTGTCAGGGAATTGATGCAACTGTCTTTATTTCCAGCTGTGTCACTTCAAGCAATCTCAGCTGTGGAAGCTGGTGCTGCTGGACAGCCCCATAAGTGTTAGCTCATACAGAAGTTTGCCTTTGTCCAACTCAGTTATGATTTCAATAGGAGAATGTTTTCAGTTCTCAGCTATCCAAACAAACTAATTAGCTGCGTACCACCACTATTCATCTCCTGCAGAAGCTCTGCACTTGACTAATGACCTTACATTCCTGCATGCCTGAGGCACACATGTCAGGCAATCAAGCTGTAGCTTGGTAGCTGTCTGTCATGGGGGGTGGGAGGGTTATGGTGCAGGCTTGTCCAAAACTTTCCAAAGCAAGCCGTTTTTCTCTCCTGTTCTCTAATCTTACTAGATGCCTGGTTTTGAGTGTGGGCTGGGCTCTGTTACTGGAGCTGCAGGATGCTGAGGCAGTACCTGTCTGAGGGCAGTCTGTAAGCTGCTACTGAACCCTACCCGTCTTGCATCCTCTGCCACCCATCTGCTATCTGTGTGGCAGGGTTAAGGATGGCAGTGCTGTGAGTCTGTTACACCTCCCTTCCTGTCTGATTCAATTGTTGGAAAGGTGTCTTCCCACCTCAAGTGGCACATGAAACAAAACCCTTGATCAGCCCTTCCTGCCTTATACCATCACCAGCAATCTCAGTGTCATGAGGTTTGACGGCAGAGTAAAACATGGCTTGGCTACGTGTGTGTTTGTGGAACTAGCCAGAAAAACCTCTGGCTGCCAAACCAGTCAGTCTGCAGGTCTGCCTGGCTCAGGTGTCACAAACCCACTGTTGGGCAGTTGGGAAGTGGCAGTGCTCCTGGGGTTTGCTGAGACTTAGGGCCCCACTGTGGGCTGCATGCACGTTGGTGTGGAGCATCCTCCCTCTCTTTGTCTCCACGCTTTGGGGTCCCCAGGGACACTGTCGCAGTCAGAAATGAGGTAAAACCCAGGGTTGGGAGCAGTCCCAGGGCCCTACAGCAATTATGCTTTCTGCAGTTCCTTGTGGGCTTTCTAGTGAGTTGGCCAGGCTCCTGCAGCTGGCACATACCTCTCCTCCCTGTCCTAATAGTGATCACATGCCTTTAATTAATAATTGTTATGCAGCATTGTGGCTTATTTATTGTCCTGAGAGCGTGGCCTGATGTGATGCTCTGATCAGGTGGCATGTGGAACTGTTGCAAGAGTGCCAGAGGTGTTTCCAGAAGCACTTCCTCAGGTGCTGTGCTGAAGTGGCAGCAAGAGCTCCAAGTGTCTGTCACTCAAACATCAGAAATCAGAGCCTTTGAGGCAGGATGCCACTCCGAGGTTGTTCTCTTTGGTTGTGCACTGTGTATGTCAAAGCTTGCAGCTGGCATGGGGCTGTGAGCAAACGTGGAGACTTTGCATCCTCGTCTGCAACAAACACATGGAAACTGTGCATCCTCATCTTAAAGAAAAGGTGCAGAGCACTGTCTCTTAATTTGTTTCAGGTACTTTCTACATAGAGGCAATGGTCAACTTCAAACCCAGAGCCCAGCAAGCTGCTGTGAGAGGAGAGAGTTGGGTGGGAGAGCTGGGCTGACCCTGGGTCTGTTCCCACTTTTTTCCCCCATCTCTTTTCTATGTTCTGGCTGGGGCACAGGAGTGTCACCTGTCCTTCCAGCTCTGTCTGTGTAACAGTTTCAGAGGAGCCTTGTGTTCACAGTCTCTGTGGTCAATGCAGTTATTTTACCTGGGGATTATTGCTTTAATACACGTGGTGATAACGTGCAGCTCCACACAGAATTTGTTTTAGCATTCCTTCACCCATTTTTGACTGCTTAGTTGAAGCAGCAGGTTTAAGCAGCTGGGATTGGTGCTGCTTCATGCCACGACCATCTCACCTTCAGCACGTGGTGCTTGGTGTGTATCACTCACAGCAGAGTGATGGTGCAGTTTAGGCTGATGGGCTTAATTCCCCAGTGCCCCCATGTTCTTTAAATCCTCCTGCTGTAAAAATGGTGGTGGTTTTCTCTTGTATTCCTAAAGCTATCAGTACAGCAAGCATTTGTTCTGACTTCCCAGGAAAAAATAGCAACACTTTTGACCCAAACTCACAATAATCAAAGGGTTTTGTGTTGGGAAAGGGCTGTTCTTCGCTATTTGGACCCATTTTCCAACCCACCTTCTTATATCAGCTCTGATGGGTGCACGCAGATAATGCCAAAAGGTTTGGAAGAAAAAGAAGTTGGCCACGATAAGCCTTGCATACACTCTCATCGTGCTGCAGTGATCAAAGTTCTCTTGCGATTTGATGTGGTTGGTTGTGGGTGGATCTTGGCTTGCAATTTTTTTCTTTTCTTTGCAGAGAAAATTGAACAAGAAAAAGGGAGAACATCTCTTTAGGATCCGGGTAGGTCGACTCGTTGCCTACCATACTTTAAAAATAAAGCAAACTTGAAATGCAGCCTTTAAAAGCAGACAAAAGATGGGAAGCGCTGCTAATGTTGCTAGCTGCTCGGTTGGCCTTTGAGCATAGTAAGGAATGCATTTGTTTCCTTTATGGAATGGGAGGGCACAGGTTTGCTGAAACTTCACGTGATTGTCAGTAAAACAGTGCTGGATTTCAGCTCCTTATATCCATTAACTATTGCTGAGAGTTTTCCCTAGCCTGGCTCTTGTAAAGAGAGCTGGCACTCCTCTGGGTGCACACGCAGGATGGGATGGCAGCCAGATGTAATCCTTTGGGGTTTTTTTCATAGCTCCCACCAGGAGTGTTGTTAATAACTAATCTGAGCAGGTAGGTGGTGCCCGTAATTGAAATTTATGGTCTGCTTATCTCTTCTGAAGCTTAATCCGAGTTTATTACAAGTTCTCCTCCTCCTCCTCATAAGAATATTTTCCCATCAGGATTTAGACGTGACTTTGCATTTGATAAGAGACTCCAAAATAACAATGCAGAGACTGAGGAATGTGCACTCCAAAGAGCAGTTAACCCTTAAGCCCCAGGTAGCTGGGGTGTTGTTTGGATTCATACTGCTTTGCAAGGAGTAACATTCTTCTGGACAAAGCAGAGCAATTGGGCACCTTTTACACACTTCTGATAGGCATAGGGGAACCAGTGAGCAGAGTACGTTGTGTACATGCACTGCACATGAGTCTTTGGAGCTGTGGTCCTCATAACTGCTTTCATCACATCCCTCGGTGTGACTCAGCCTGCTGTGCATGGACTGTGAGTGTTCCCAGGCACTGATGAGCTGTGGGAAGAGTACTGGATCGGCCTGCTGTGCAGGACAGGGAGTTTCATGTAGCCCTCCTCTGACCCAGGAGGGCTGAAATCGGTGCTCAGACGAGGCTTTGTGATGGGCAGCAGCTCGTGTCTCAAGTGTGAATTATTGCATGGAAGTATGCTCTCTTATGATAGACAGCAAAATGTTTTTCTTAGGTCTAAAACTCCTCTGGATTCGAGAAGCTGTTGTGGCCAGGGTACTTGCAGGCCCAAAGTTCACAAAGAGGATCATCCCTGGTGGGACGCTGCTGCATTCCTCGTAGATAGCATGAAAGCTGGGGAGTGCAGGTCTATGGGTGTTACAAAACGTGAGGTGTTCTTTGCTGCAGTGGTTAGATCAGCCCAGATTACCACCTGATGAAACTCCCATACCCACCACTGTGTCCTTTCCATGCTGTGAGTTTTCCTGCAGTGTTTACTGCATGCACAAAGCACCCTCTGGCAAGTGAGAAGCAATGGAGTATTGATAGCACGCCCCCATCCAGTACTGGAGCTGATTGCTGGCTGTCAGGGGTCTGAAGGCCGTGTCACATCTGAGCAGTGCTTCCTAGTTTGTATCTCCTTTTTTTTCCATGCTCCTGCTGAAGGCTTTTCAGGATGAAGGATAAAGGCCATTCCATGTGTAGTTTGTTGTGTCAGCTTGGTCTGTGCAAAAGTGGAGTCAGGAAAGTGTGGAACCTTATTTCCTAGTGCATCTCTTCACCACGTGTCAGCAGAGCTCATCAGCATATATTTCTGCTTCCACTTACTGGTTGCAATGTGATTGTAGAACTGAGGTGGAACTGAATGTTATCCTGCTCTTTCTGTTAAACCCACTTTAAAGTATTCAGCAGATTCTGCTGCTGCAAGCTGCCTGGAGTTTCCTTTGCCTGTGCAGGTGTCGGTAAGGCGCTTCCATTATCTGAAAGATCCTTGCATGTTTGGTGATAGCAGAGAAAGCAAGCAAGCTGCGGTCCGAGTCAAATCCTTGAGACAAAGCAGTGAGCCCAGCCAGTGGAAAATGGAGCATTATAATCCACGTGCCCTTTGAGAAGTGGTGTGCAGAGAAGCCCGTTTGCTCTTCCCAGTCATGAGGCTCCTTTCCTGAGGTCCTGTTTTGGAGCACAGGCGGTCACTGCCGTTACCCATAAATGAGGTCTGTGTTGTAGCACTCTTGCACAAGAGTCTGTTAGATGTTTAGAACTGCTTCTGCCACAGAGATCAATAGTTGGTCCCTGCAGAAACTGTGAGTTTCATCTTTAAGCAGCAGCGCTATTTGTTTAAAGAGAAAGGCAGTGGTTAAAGCAGTGGTTACCCACTTCGGTGGGAGTCAGGATGATGTAAAGCACATGTCTGTGTCTGTGCAGCACCGTAAGGCTCTGCTAAGTGGGGCTGTTGCAGTTTGACTCGAGGCTAACTGACTGCTTTTGTTTCTTTCTTCTTTAGTGATGATGGCCAAGGAGAAGCCACCAATAACTGTGGTTGGAGACGTGGGAGGAAGAATTGCCATCATTGTGGTACGAGCGTGATGGAGAGGAGTGGGTGGGGATGGTTTCCTTTCAGCATGTTTCCTTGAGCTGTGCTGTCCCAAAGGGTAGGAGGGACTGCTGGTGTGTGGTGGGAATGTGATTGTTGCCCCTTCTTTCTCTAGTTTTGCTGGTGACTTTGGTTTCTTCCTTTATTCTCAGCTTTCTATTGAGAGTTTCTATTCCGTTCATAGTGCAGCCTTGGAAACCCCAAATCACCTTGTCCCCTTGAATCTACAAGTACCAGCATCTGCAGGTCTTCAACAAATCTAGGATGTGTGGGGAGATCTCCTAAAGGATTTAAAACAAGCAAAAAACCTTGCTGAGCTTCTCACACATCCTGTGCCCTGCTGCTGTGTAATGATTATCATGCAGCTATTGTTGCAAGGAGAAAATAACCCTGCTCAAGATAAGCTCTGTTCTGCTTATGTGTCCTGGGACTGCATTGTTTCCAAAACACAATATTGGTGTTGTACAAAAGGATCTGTAAACATGGTCAGTGGTATTCACAGACTTGGGTTTTGCATCTAAACGGCAGCTGAAATAGCCTGAGGATTGTTATTTTTTCCTTTGTTCATAGCCAGAGTCACGATGCCTTGCAGATTCATTCCTGCACTGCAGGCTTGATAAGCTTCTGAGTTTGATGCTGTTACTGTTTCTGTTCTCAGGATGACATCATTGACGATGTGGAAAGCTTTGTAGCTGCTGCAGAGATCCTGAAAGAGCGCGGAGCCTACAAGATCTTTGTGATGGCCACTCATGGGCTCCTGTCTGCAGATGCACCCCGTCTCATAGAGGAGTCCTCCATCGATGAGGTGGGTATCAATTTGGACTGCAGAGGGAGGCTTGGCTTTGGTGTCTGGATTGATGAAGCCACTAAGAAACAGAAACTGAGGTTCTACCCCTGCCAATTACAGGGATCACATGGGATGCTTTCGTTTCTGGTTCTTCGTAGAGAGCTGTGTGATTAATGAATGTTCAGGTCAGGTTCGTGTCTCTACATATGCATGTGGATGAGTCATCCCTGCCTGGGCATTTCCCTCAGCACAGCTGGCTGTGTGTGACTGCTTTCTCACAGCACAGGCCCTCTGCCTCTCTCTTTTCCCCAGCTGATGATGGGCCAATGGGTGCCTTGTGAGAAAAACACTTTGGGCCTGGACCTCACTAACAGAATATGTCAGATCCTGTGCTCTAAATGGACCCACCCACCTGCGTGGTGGTAGTGCCATAGAGTGCTGGTCACGACGGTCCCCTGAACAGATGGGCTGTCATTGTGGGGGGTACCACTTAATTTAATCTCATTGCTAACCTACAAGGATTCCTCAGCCTGTGAAGCTGCAGGTGTGCGCTGTTCCTGGAGCCAAGCTGGGATTGAGAACAAATGGCATTGAGAACGAATGCATCAGCACAGCTGATGGTCTTTTCTTTCTGGCACTGCGTAGGTGGTGGTAACCAACACAGTTCCTCATGAGGTGCAGAAGCTGCAGTGCCCCAAGATAAAGACTGTGGATATCAGCTTGATTCTCTCCGAAGCCATCCGACGAATCCACAATGGGGAGTCCATGGCCTATCTCTTCCGCAACATCACTGTTGATGACTAGACCTGACACTGCCCCCGTCCTGGCTTCCACGGGAGAAGGAAACATGCATGAAAAGGCAATACCATAAATTATAGGCGTAACACAACCGTTTATTCTTGTAGGAAGGGTGAGAGTTCTCAGGGTCTTGAGCCATGAGTTCCAATAGGAGAAGATCAACCTGACCAGCACTTTACAGTTGAACAGAAGAGGCAGTGGGGAGGGTTCACAACTTTGAGAGGAATGGAGAAATGAGGAAGGTTTGAATTCTTAAACTCCTTTATTTTTTACTTTTTTTAGCGTTATCTCTTGCTCTGAAGGGTGCCCCCCCCCCAAGAAAAGCAACAAAAGAATAGCTGTCAGCTTCTGAGAAAGGAACAGAGAGCACTCGTTGCTGCGTGTGGATTGCGAGAGGAAGCAACGTTTGGGTTTCTGTTTCTGATTGTGGCTTGCCTGAGAGAACACAGAAAGGAACGTCTCGCTGAGGCTGCTGGGCTGCACCACTCGCTGCTGGCAGAGCAGAGCGCCAGCTGAGCACCCTCTGATCTCTTGCATGGCATAGCGAGTGCTTTCATCGGCTCCAAGTTAGCAGAACAGCCAGAAAGGGCAGCTCAGGGCACAGCATTGCAGGGCTGCTCGGCTCCCTGGGACCGGGCACTGGGAACAAACTCACATGTACCTCCCAGCCAGGGCAAGGGGTGCTCATTAATGTGCTGGCCATTTCATTTCGTGAGCCTTGGGTCATTACT
>PPHD01018894.1:0-14344 GCA_002909625.1 Bambusicola thoracicus | reverse complement strand
CAGGGGTATGGCACCTCTGCTCTGATTTTCTTCTTAGATAGGCGCAGTATCTGGACAGAGACTTTCACCATCCCAGCCAGAGCAGAACAGATCCATAAGCAACCTGAGATCTTTGTGTGTCTGGCTCCCCCTCCCCAGTCTGATGTGGCCAGGCCTAGGGGCTGAGCATGCGTTAGGGTTGGTACAGCTCTGCTCAGCATTCTGTTTGCTGTGGAATTGGAGCTGTGCCAGCAGCATCTCCCCAGTGTTTCCAGGGGTCCTGCAGGTCGTTGTCCCAACTCAGAGGTACCACAGCCTGCTGTAAATCTTGCTGCATTGCTCCTCGGAGCAGTAGCAGCAAGGAGAACAAAACTCCCCTTTTGAAGATGTTTTCAGGTCCTACTCTGACAGGACAGGGTTGGTGCAGGGATGGAGCCAGCCCATCTGTGTGAGTGCACATGGGGACACGGGACAGCACAGGGCTGCAGCAGGGTGGGAATGTGGGAAGGGGCTGGTGTGAGGGAGCAGACAGCAAACAGCAGTGGGGATAACTGTGATGAAGGGGAAGGGAGCTGTTGTTGCTGGGGTGAGCAAAGTGTTTGTTCCAGCATGCCCACACAGGACCCTGGGTGCAGATAGTGAGTGGTGGGCAGCAGCAGTGAGAACCAAGCTTGGTGGGAGCACACACACAGCCAGTCCCTGCCTTTAGGTGGTGTGTTCCGACTTCAGCTTCTAGCAGCACTTATCTAAGCTCTGAGTTCAGTTCTGCCAGTTCATCCCATCCTGTCTGTACAGTGACCCAGGAGATTTCAGCAGGGCCTGCTGTGAGGTCCTATGGGGCTTCACAGGAGAGCAGAGCTGCCTGACTGTGAAATAGAACTGCAGAATGTAAGTGTGGTGCTCGCCGGGGTCGGTGTGAAGCAGCGGCTGTCTGCGTGCCTAAGAACTTCCACAGGGCATGTGGGGTGGATGTAACTGTTTGGGGAGTGTGACTGAGCAGCACTGTGTGGAGCACTTGCTTTTTACTTGAAGGTTTCTAAAGTGGCTTTTTTTTTCTTCCTGCAGACAACTTTAGGTACACGTGTGACATTTGTGGGAAAAAATATAAGTATTACAGCTGCTTCCAAGAGCACAGAGACCTGCACGCCGTGGATGGTGAGTACTGTTTTAATGCTTAGATAACCAGGCTAGAATGAGAAGTCAGTGCTGTGTGACTCTGATGAAGGCCGGATGTGGTCCTGTAGGACCTCGCAGCCCTGACTGTGGATGTGTTGCAGCATCCCTCGCTTGCCTTTGTCACAGTCCCCAGGCTCTGCAGGGAGAAGGCTGCTGGGCTTCATTCTCTGCGTGCATCAAAACAACACCCTCTGCTGGGACCTGTGGTCCTTGCAGTCCCCCATCTGTATTCCTGTTTATGACTAAGATGGGTGTCTTATTGCTGAGTGCCCCAAGGCAAATGTTCAGTTTGGCTGCTGGCTAGGCAGGAGTTGGTTGCCTTTTGGTTTCTTACTTCACAGGTTTGTTCCTAACGTGCTCCTCTGTGACAAGCAGTGTTTCAGAGTTGAGAAATATTGTTTCATTCTTGTTAATCACTGTGGTAGCGATCTGATGCTGTTCAGCCCAGTTCTTCCTATGCAAATTTAGATGTGGTCGAGACAGTGACACTCCAGCAGAGGCAGATGCCCTCCTCCAGAAGGACTTCGTTTCGTTTTCCTGTACGGGATGGAATAGAAACAGCAACACACTGTCTTTCATTTGCCTGCCTGTGCTTGCAGAGCATTTAAAGCCCCTCCATGTGGAGCCCACAGCTACTGCAAACCCTCATTGCACATGCTGGCAGCCTGCTGGTGCTGCTCCTCACCTGGCAGAGGAGGGAGGGAGGCTTGGCAGGAGGTTTCAGTTAGCTGGAACATCTCAAAAAAAAACAAGTGTTTTTTTACAGTAAGTGTTATCCAAAAAGGTTTCCTGACTAAATGCCCTCAAAGAGCAGCACGTGCTCTCTTGCAGTACCACTGCCACGTACTTACCAGAGTTAAATGCGTGGGGCTAAAAGTTGCTGTGAGACAGGCATGTCTGCTCCTGTCCGAAATACCTGCATGGCTGTGGCTCAGGGAGCTCTTGCTAGGCTTACAGGAGGGCTTTGGACATAGTTTCCACTTGTTTCTTGCAAAGCCAGTGTCCATCACGGCTCCACCAAGGGACCAGATGTGTGTCAGCAAACACAAGTGCGAAGCTGGAGTGCATCCCAACTTCCCATCAGGCTGTGTCCATGTTAGAACAAAGGCCATGAGAATCTTTGTATTTTAGGGCTGGGCATGCTCAAATAGTTCCTGTGTGGATGCTGATGGGAAGAGGAGGGACTGGGGCACAGAGCCTGGTGTGTTCTGTGGGGCTGAAACATGCTGAAGCGGTGCGTGAAGTACAGGAGGAAAACACAGCCATTTAAGAGGATTTAATTTCTCTTTTGTTTCTTCCCCTCCTTTTTCTATTCTGTGTTAGTTTTTAGTGTGGAAGGGGCCCCAGAAAACCGGGCAGGTAAGCTGAGATCCTTCGTGTGCTTTATTTCACAAACCTTTTCAAGCATTCAGTAGTTCAGGCACAGCAGGTCTGATTCTACACTTGTAAGAGTCCAAGGAGTTTTGTCACTGATTGCACTGGGAGAGAAGCATCCCCTGTTCCTCCCTGGCGTGTACACCCCGTAGGTTAATGCCCAGCCCTAGTAGATCCCAGGCTTTTGTTACAAATGCAATTGATCAGGCTTCTGAAAAATCAAAGAAACAGCTATTCCATGTCTCAGGTGATTTAGTGACTCGTTCAGGGCATAAATTAAGTTACTTTATAAAGTGGGTTGGGTTCTGATTTGCTTTGAGCTGTGCTGTGAGATGTTAGGAAGTCACTGGTCAGTGTCTGGTAGCTGACTTGCTGGCATTCTGCATTACTGTGCCCACTTTCAGACATTAAAACATCATTAGGTGGGAGATGTGCTGGAAGTAAATCAGAAAAAGTAAATCAGCCTCTGTTTGTTCAGTGTTTCTTCAAGCAAAATCCAACATGTTATTTATCTGTAAGGCAGGTTACTGGGCTGGAAGGGGTTTATTATCTGCCTGGGGCACCTGAGGTGGAAGAGGGACAAGTCAGACAGAGGGATCATTGGGTTTGTAATTCATGTTTTGAAATCTTGTTACAGATCAAAGTATCATTACAGATGCAGGAGCATTCAGTGCCTGTGCAGCTGTAGGAGGAAAACCTGAGGGTGTTGTCAGCTCTCTTTCTGGTTCTGTTCTCTTGCAGACCCCTATGACCAGGCCGTCATAGCAGCAGAAGAAGTGAAGGAGGAGGAGCCAGAACCGTTCCAGAAGATTGGTCCAAGTATGAGTTATTTTAGAGCTTCACACCTGAAAGGGGAAACACAAGGGTTTCAAATCTGGCATTAGCAAAGATGTGTTGGGACCTCAGGGGTGGTGAAAGATACCTTGAGGTTCAAGTGAACGCTAGCCATCACCAGCCCTGGCCCTGAGAAGTGCAGCTTTGTGATGTTTTGTGTTCAAGAGCTCTGCTAAGAGAGGAGGGAGGAAGTTTAAAAGAAAAGCAAAGTGGTGGCGATTAAAGAGGGTCCTCAGGTGTATTGGCAGAGTTGGCAGTGTTTGCATGCACGCTGCCTCTGTGGTGGAGTCATCAAACACATCCAAGGGAAACGAAAAAGGGACCAAATTTTGTCCTCTGAATTCGTTTCCATTTTGGATACAGTTGATGAACCCTGGGTTTTCCTTCAGCTTGCAGCTTACTGTCAATTCTGTACTTCCCAGCACTGGCAGGAACAGAAGGTATCTGTGTGTGGTTACACTACTCCATTTTTTTCAAGTACCCCCAGAACACAGATTGGCACAGAAAAACTCATTGCAAGAGGAATCAATTCCAATATAAACATTCTGTAATTAAGACTTGAACTTGACAACTCTATTTCCTGATTTGACTGTCCCTGTTGTCCATGCATCACAAACCATCTGTAAATGGAAGACAAAATTGTCTGTAGTGTAGACTTTAAAAAGGGATTCTCTCCTTTGCTTTACACACTTACCTGCTGAAATTTCAGACACTCTCTTGTACCTTGTTCAGTTCTGCTGGAGTTGGTCCATCACTGGACACTTGCTTTAACCTGCTGCCTTTTGGGGGGAAAAGAATTTTAGGGCAATTACAGGGCAGTTAAATTCCCAGTGCAAGAGGAAAACGCTCTGGTGTTCCTCTTTTTGTCACCTGACCTAGTTTCTGTGTTAAGAGTCATGAAGTCAGTGATTTTGTGAGAGGTTGCTGCACTCCTTTCTGATTTTTTTTTTTAATGTATTTCATCTTCACAGAAACTGGCAATTACACCTGTGAATTCTGTGGCAAGCAGTACAAATACTACACTCCATACCAAGAGCACGTGGCACTGCATGCACCTATTAGTGAGTATCCTGCTGGAAGTCTTTCATTACAGACTGTGATATACAGTGGTTGGTGATAAAGATGAGGGCTGTAGGAGAGAGTATCGTTCTTGTGGGTCCTTCCACTGGACCCTGTGGGGTGACAGCTGGCAGGCTGCAGATCATGTGCTGACCAGGGCACTGCAAAGCTGAGCTGGAATCTCCTACAGGAACCCTGTTACTGTTAGGTGTCTGATGTCACTGAGCTTTTACCAAAGCCCCTGCCATTCCTCATGTGTTCCTTGGGGCTTGATACTTTATTTTGTTGCTTAACTTAAAGCTCCAGTACTCTAAGTGTAACTTACAAAGAGATGCACAAACTTTTCTAGCCTCCCCTAAGTAATAAGTAACATATTGGGGAAGCATCTTTCTTAGGAGCTTCTGAGAAACTATTGCAGACAGCGAGTTCAAACTGGTTTTCAGAATCATGTGAATTACTTTGGCAGCTTGCTACTAAATCACAGGCAATAAAATATTTATTTCAGGGAGCTCAGGAAAAGGCAGTTCTCAGCACACTGCACGACACTACGATCTGCACTCTGGAGGGACACTACGATCCGCACTCCCCAGACAAAGGGGAGGCTGTAATGAGCAACTAAGTGTAATTCAGTGCATAAGTCTAGTAAAAATAGTTGAGAAGCTCTTGCTACATTCTGGTTTGGGATGCTTTGAAAGTATGCAGAGAAGTTTTTTGCCCCTGAACTTTGTGCTTTTTTCATAGCATTGCCCTGTGCTGTGTTGCAGCTCATGTGCTGTAAGCCAGCATAGTTGCTCTTTTGCTCATGTTTGCCAGGCTGCCAGCTTTTTGGCTGATGATGGAGATGGATGAACTGAGCTCATTAGATGAAGTCGATTTTGTTAGCTGCTCATCTGCAGCCAGCAGAGGGAGCGCACACTCCTTCCTCACCAAAATGAGTTTCAGTTGAGCTCTAAAGTTATTTTAATAAGGCAACTTTAGTTTTAAACTTACATAGAAATAAATTGGGAGCATAACCCACCAGGCCATTACTTTGAAGGTAGGTCAAGGCTTGGTGGCTCTTGACAGCTCCCATGTAGGTTCTTTGGAATATGGAGATAGACCAGGATGATGGTAGAAGATGTGGGGCATAGAAAACCTCTGCCACTGCCCTCACACAGTTGATCTTCTCATCTCCATGGGAGTTAACCCAGTGCTTATGTTTGTACGTGTAACGGTTATTCCTAAACAACCCTGCATCCTCAAATTCTACTTCCCAGAGTAGACAGCAGTCTTAACGTGGGTGTCTTCAGGTGCTCAGAAAAGCTGCTGGAAGTGCAGTAGCTCAATCTTATAGAATAAATGGACCCACAGACACCGAAGCTTGGATGTCTTTAATCCGCCCATGTGCAGATAATCAAAGAAACATGGTTGTTGTATGGCTAAGGAGCAGTGTGCTGTGACTAGTGTACATTGAATCTCTGCTCCACAAGAACAGATCATTATCTTCCCAGTACATCCCATTTCAAGGGGATTTATCACTGAGGATCTCTCTCCCTCCTCCCAGCCATCTGTAATAATAGGCTGCAGCTGCTGGTTCCAGCCCAGGCTATCCTATAAAAGAAAAACACAACCATTCCTCTTTGAGAGGAATTTGCCTGAAGCAGGCTGTGCAAGTCTGACTGCAGATACAAATGGTCCATGCAGATACTTCTTCCTGTGCAGAGTGCAGTCACGGGATCATCTGCCCAGCATAAGGCTTAGGGCTTGTGCTGTGAGCTCGATGTATGTTATTTGTCCTGTAAGCCAGGACAGTCTGAAACTGTAATTTGGAGAAGTCAGAAAACGGAGTGTCAAGAGAGCTGCTGAGTGAAAACCTGAGCCTTAAAGGTTCAGGATCCCTGCTGTCTAGGGAAGGATTTGTCAAACAGGAGGGTTTGGCTTTCCCAGTTGTCATAAGCATTGCGGGAGGTGGCACGTTGATTTGAGTGCTGAGGTTGGAGCCATTCTTGGACCATGGTTTGTGTAGCAGCCTTTGCAAAGAGGAAAAAGCCTGTCCCTACTTCAGATTAGACCAACAGTCACAGAGAGAACATGTCCAGTCCTTACAGCAAGTATCTTTAACTAAGAGGACACTTAAGAACAGATCAGGATAATACTACCGTAAGGTTTAAATCCTCCTTATAAACTTTTTCCCTTTTTTTTTTTTACGTTTTTTTTCCTCTCTTAGTTGCCATGACCAATAAGATTTATGATTTACAGTGACAAACCACTAACCCTGATGGGCATACAGGAGAGGGTGAGGTTAGCTCCCAGGCAGGCTGGCCCATATGTCCTCCCACCTTGCTACTGCTCTTCCTATGAACCAAGGTCCTTTGAGTTAGCTGTGAGCACCTGGTTTCTGATGCAGTGCACAACTGGCTTTTCTGAGCCCCCAGCAGTCACAGGAAGTAAAGCTGAGACTCTGTCTTTACCTTGGCTGTGCCCTCATGGTTATATGGCAAATGCTGAAAAATTAGCCTTATAGAATAAAGAATGCATTTCAGTATCACCAATCCAGCTTTTTGGGTCTCTCTGCTAGAGTGCAAACTTCCCTTCCGGAGCCTGTCTTTCTGGGTTTTTTTTTTTTGTGATAATGGATTAAAAGTTATTGAGAAGAGCTAAAACAAAGACTCCTATCCTGCAGAGTCTATGGAGCCTTCCAGGATAATTTTTGGTCAGTGCTGCTCGATATCTGCTGTCTGGAAAAGCACTCTGCTGTGGGGGTCACTGGAATTGCTAATGCCAAATGTCTCCTTCAGAAGTCCCTTTTTGGTAGTGAGGAGATAGGGCTTTTTCCTAAAGCTTGAACTCTCTTAGAATATTGATGCTTAGAGTGTTTTTATTGGCCAGTGGATCTGCTCAGTCTGGGCAGGATGTCAGATGCTGTTTGCAAACAGAATAAGAAATTGCAGCATTGTAGGCATGGTCGTTGTTCCACATTTGTAGGTAACTGTGCTACTGCAAATGCTGTCTGATATTGTGCTTACAGCACAGAGCAAACTTAGTGCATTAGGGATGTGGACAGGGTGGAAAAGCCTCTGAGGTTAGGTTTTGGCTTCCTAAGTCCAGGATTTCCTGGCAACTGCAGGTATGGTGACAGACTCCACAGTCATGGAAGGGCCTGCTGAGAGCTCTGATGTCTGCACAGCTATCCACAGCCAGTTGCTTCTGGGATGAAAATCTGTTGTGATGTCAGGTCTTCAGTATGCTAATAAGTCTTGATGGCTCTGAGCAGCCTCACATGAGGCCTCCTCTCACACACCAAACCCCTGTGTCAGCTCAGCTGTGTCAGTCTCTCTGCCTGTGCTACCCTACAGAATATCAGTTTCCAGCTCGCTTGTAGACATGCCCATGCCTGACGGTGGATCTTGTTGACCAGACCCTGACTTCCTAGCTTTACCTCAGTTGTGTCCCATCACCCTGGACCTCCTTAAGGATTGCTGGGCTGTGTGTGACCGTGCTGATCCTCATGAGACCAGAGCTTGCCTTCGACATGTGAATTGACCTGTCAGCTTCACCATGGACGTGCTTCATCACCGACAACCTTCCTCATGACCCAGACTCCTGGCTGACCTGGCTGCCATCTCTGTGCCTGCCCAGCTGAGGCTGTGGGATGGAATCTGGCTCATGAGACCACTGCCCTGCCAGCCCTGTGGTCATACTGTGCTTCTGAGGAGACAGCCAGACCTCCCTGCATGTTGATGCCTGAGGTGCTCATGGAAATTCATCAAGCCTAACTGCTCAATTACTTTTCTTATTGTGAAGGGCACTGGATACAATTGGTTCATCAAAAAATGTTTGAACATTTGCAGTGTTTCTTAAAGATAGGTGCCATCAGGGCTTTTCCTCCTAAGGAAAGCAGTTCTTTGTGGTAGTGTGTGTAGTATCCCCTCAGGTCCTGCCCAACCAAGAAAAGAAAAGGTAGATTCCAGTTGTGTGTCTTTCCTTCCTCCATTTCATTGAGTAAAACCTGGGAGTTCTGTTTTTTTTCCCACTCTCTAAACCTGAAGTGCCTTAATTTCTTATGCAACAGAAATGTTTGTATAAAGAAGCTCAAGAAGAATCTGATAGTTTGGAGCACTGGGTTTTTGCTGTGGAAAGTTCTGTTTCCAGTAGCAGAGGTTTCCACTTAATGTACGGAATTTGAGGCCATTGCTGAGGAATCCCTTTCCATCGTGTCCACTAAAGAGAGATTTTTCTCCAGTGGCTGTGGTGTAATACCATCTGAACCATCTGAATGACATTTTTAGCCATATTTCCCATCCATCCTGGCAAGATCTTTCTGAAGAAATAGGATACACAGATTGTTAGTGAAAACTTGTACCTGCAGTATGGTAAGCTGCTCAGAGAATCTGGTAACCTGTTATGGTGGTGCACTGTGGCAACCTGGATTTGTGTATCTTCCAGGGAGATGTGTTGAAACGTCTGCTAGACTTTCCCCTTTACTGTTGCATCTTGCTGTTCTTAGAGCTGGAAGTTCTTAGCAAAGCCAGGAAAGCTAGGAGAGACCACTGATCTCTGAACTGACTGGAGTAAAGCGTGCTGTGACTTGCTTTGACTTAATTGTTTGACAGCACGTTTTGGAAAGAAAGAAGTCTTGCTGTTAACAGGGACAGAAAATACACCAACCTGTTAAGGTAATTATTTTGATGACTTATTTTCCAGCTGTAGCTTTCAGACACTGGATCTGTTGATAGCTTTGTCTGATAGGTGAAGGAGAACCAAGCTACCACACTTGTGTAATTGCTAGAGCTTTGTATAGCCTGCCATCAGGTCACTTCATGGTGACCAGTTAAGCCAGGTGAGTGCCTTGAGATTTCCAGTGGAAGGTTTGTTATTCTTGTCCTTTCTTTATCCTCCTGCCTTCTCATCCGAATGTTCTCCAGTCTATTAACAACTTTTGTGAATGACACACACCAGTGTGGGGTCCAGGGAAGGAACAAAAGTTAACGTTATCTTCCTGATCCTTTTTATGAGTGCCCTGTTGGTATACCCAAAGGGTTCCTTAGTGATTTTAGCCACAGCATTCCCCTGGGAACTCCTCTGCAATCATCATGACCATGCACTGCAACTACCACACTCTCTTCTTCTGCTGCCGGGGAGAAGTCCTCTATCCTTTAATCTGTATCACAGTGCACTCAGTGTACCGAGTGACTGGAGATCATCCAGTGAGACTCAACCCCTATGCTGCTTCTTTTTTCTACTAACTGCCGGATCACTTAAAAACTCCTAATGAAGTTCGGGGTGCTACTCAAGGTCACTGATGAAAAAAAGGGCCAAAGAGCCAGTTCTTCACTAAGTTTGACACGGGGGAGATTCACAAACACCTGAATGTCCTCTGATGCCCTTCCTTTCTTCACTGTGTCACCTTCAACTGGGAAAGCATCTCACATGCTTTCTGAGAGAGCTGAAGATGTTCTATAGCAGCGCTTAGGGGATCTCCACGACGCTGTCTCCAGTCTTGCTGCAGATTTTGAGGCAGGAGGATTTTGTAACCATTCAGCAATTCAGTGTTTTCATTTGTGGAAATGGCTTTTTCATCAGCCTGAGGCAGTGAGTTCCACAACAAAGACTTCTTAGCAAAAATGCAACAGAGGAGCTACGTGATCATCTCTGCAGGTGTTGCTTAGTCTGCAGAGGGAATCTGTCATCCGGTGAGCTAAAGTAAAACATTTTTCCAGTGAGTTATTAGCATCCTCCAAACTGCTAGTACCAATATTTGTTTCTCCATCTTGCCTCGCGGATTCAAACTCTGTCTCTGCCATGTGTCAGATGGAGTAGCCCTCTCTCTGGGACCTGAATTTGAGATATACAGCTGGAGAGTGAAAGGACTGAAGCCAGGTCTCCTGCTGCATCGCGGATTTGCTACCAGGCAGTCAGTCTGTTCATTCCTGATACAAGCCACCACGTCCTATTTGATTAAGATAGGAGGAGAAGGAAGTCATTTCGGAGGCTTTCATGTCATTCAGACTTCTTCCTTCAGATCTTGCAAAGGAAGCAGTGTCTGGACTGCAGAGGATTTGTGAGGACTGTTTGTTCCTTGGCTGATTGCTTCTTCTCTCAGTTGGTGTAAATTGGGAGATAAACCAACAGTTTGTGAGGCTGGGCCTTGCTAGAAACAAGCAGGAAATTTCCATACCTGACTATATACTTGCTGGCAGTTTGACAGTAAATGGAGAAGAAATGAAGTCCAGGAAGCAAAAGCAAGCGTTCTGCATATTCAGCTGGCAAGAGAACAAGCAGAGAAGGAGTGTCTTGACCCAAACTATGAGAAAACCTAGTGCAGGCTCTCCTGCTGAGGTATGCTAAAACACTTACAGGGGATGTCAGCCTGGAGCTCTGTAACATAAAATGAAGCAAACAAAATGTTTCCTTCAAGTATCTGTTTGCAAGTTGCTTTGAATATAGACATCATCACTCTGCCATGCTTGTAGGGTCAGCTGAGGTTTATAATGTCTCATGTGATTTTGGGAATGTGTGCAGACCCAGGCTGTGACTTCTGTCTTACCCAGGCTGTTGAGCTGCTGTGGTAGTGCTCAATTTGTTGGAGTGTTTCTGAGTTACAGTACGGGATTAGCAGGTGCTGGTGTTATCCATTCCAGCTGTAGGCATCCCAAATTACCACTCAAGTATAGAAATTGCTGCTAATGAGCTTTGGCTGTGGGTGATATGAACCCTGTTCCTTAGTGATTCTTGGCAGATGGCTGCAGTGGCACTTGGCTTCATGAGCCATATTCAGATTTCAGTGGAAGAAATCCCTGAGGAATGAAGGCTGTTGTTAGGTTCTTTCTCCATTTTTGTAATTTTTTTTAACCCACGGAGCCCAGACAAAGGGCTGTCCTCCCAAAGGTTTTTGGTGTGACTTCTGGCATTGAAAATTCCTGGTGATCCTCACTGTGCATTGCAGAGACTAAAATGTAAGTCAGATAAATTCAAAGAGCGTATCCCAGTAATGCTTGGGATTTCTCCATATGCCACCAACATTTGTGTGGAGATGAGGACCAAAAGACCTTTTCTGACTTGCAGGATGAGAACTCTGCCTTGTAATTTATTCCTTTATATTATGTTAGGCAGACAAGGAGTGTAGCTGTGGATCTCTAGGATATGTCTAAGGCTCAGGGAACAAAGGTGTAAGCTTCTCCCCATGCAGAGCTCTGACTGGCACATGAGAAACCTGCACTTGAGGTTCAGTCTCTTCTGACAAAGAAATGGAGCTCAAAGATGCAGGTACACCTAGCCTGGCCATGGCAGTCAAATAGGGCTCCGAGGTGGATGGGGTGATTCCTACTGGAGAAAGAATGGGTTGGTCACGCAGCAGTTAAGGGTGTGGAAGGGAATTAACTGAGCTTCAAGAATTGTCCCCTCGGGTGAGTGGGGAAAACAATTTTGTTACATGGGATCAGTGAATCCACAGATGCTGCAGGTCCCCATGCAAGGGATTCGTGAGCATGGCTGTTAGAAAGAACCCTCCCAGAGGGCACACGAGCTGGGAGCTGACTGACTGTCCACGCACTAGTTCTGAGTGTTCATATCCAGAGTTCTCTCGATCTCCACTCTTCGTGGCAGTGAAGACACAGGGGAGCCAATCCAGCAAAAAAACACCGACCTCAATAAACCGATGTTCCACCCTCCTGCACCGCACCCCTTCCGGTGTCCCACCGACATCCCAATCCCAGATGTTCCGCGCTCCAAATTCTGGATCCCCAGGAAGCAAGGCCATCACAGGTACCAATTGCCTTTCTACCATCAACTTTCCTAACTGCTTAGTGTCCAGCCCTGCCCTGGGTTGGCTTTTGACCCTTCCTGGGCTCAGTCTGCTCCATCCATGGTTGTCCCTGAAAAGTTACTCCAAGAAGCAGCTGAGGGATTTAGATCCTTTAGCACAATATAAGCAAAAATTTAGGTCAGCCATAGATCTTCACAACCCAATGATAACCCAGTGTTTTTTAAGGCATCACGCTAACCACAAGGTGCAAAGAACCCTGTTTCAAATCCTGGTGTCACAAACAGAGGAGAGCTTTCTGACAAGGATTGGCTTTATTAGCTTGTCAGGCATGGGGATTTGGGTTGGGTTGTTTGGGTTTTTTTTCAGCTTTATTTGGCTTTTAGTTTTCATGTCTCTCAAGCTGATATTTGCAGGGTTAGGTCTGTGCCTTAGCAAGTGGGATGGAGTACAGGTGTTTTCTCAGTGCTCCGCTCCCCACAGGAACCACTGGGAGATAAGCTGGGCACCAGCAGAAGAAATAATTGGATGGAACCATTGCAGAAGTGTCAGGAAACTCAAGGTAGAGCCTCCTGTAGTCCCTGTTCCATCCTTCCAAACAAGATCAAATGTAAAAGTAAAATACATAGGATACGAGACAGCATTCATGTGTCCAGACAGCAGGGAAGAGCTCAGGTACATCTGTGGGATTGGTTGATGCACATTCTGTCCTAGTGCAGAAGAAGGGCTAGTTAATTAGCTCCTTAAGCACCCCTGAAACGTTTGGCGTGGACAGATGCAGGGAGGCAGAGATGGGAGAGGCCACAAGATGCTGAACAGGGTAGTTTTTGTTCGATGACACACACATCCACAGCTGCCAGATGTTGTAGTGAGCAACCTGTCTGACAGCGTCTGGGTCCCGAAATTCCTTATTGTTACTGTACCTCTTAAGAATGTGTTTGATTTGAGTCCTGGTTTGATGTCTGTCCAGTTCAACCAATTTAGGCGGTCAAGCTGAAGAACAGCTTTCATTTTTATGTAAACTTGTGATGAATTCTTCCAGTCTTGTGTCTCTTTCAGAAGCAGAAAGAGCCTAACTGGGAGTTACCCTGGGTCCAGATTTATCTAAGTAATAACTAGGAGACGATTTATGTAAGCGGACATCTTTATCTTTTTCCCCCACTTCTCTAACCAAAAAGTATATCAGGACATGGGGTAAAAACTTAGAGCTGTTCTCTTCCTGTATGTGGGAAGGAACCTCACGATGCTTGAGTCTGGTAGGTTGATCTTCAAGAAGCAAATACCTGCCTGGGGGTCCGACCATGTCTGTCTGGTGGTGTGTTTTCCATGATGTCTTTCAAGGCAGCTTCTTGTACACATACAGTCTGAGCAGCATACTGGATTTCTGGTACGAATGCATTGACCATTACACCTGTCAGGAAGACAGTCTCCAGAAGGGATGCCTTCCAGGTGCAGCGGTTAGAGGCGTTCCATGTGGGCCTGGGCAGTACCAGGGTTTGGTGGACTACCACTCCACGTTGGTATTTGCAGCCCATTGGTGGATTGGCACTCTGTCTTTACAGAGAGCTTTGCTTCACATGCAGACAGTTGGGGTACAGAGAGGAGAGAGAGAACTTGTGTCCGCTGCCCTCTCCTGTGCAGGGGGGATACACTAAGTCCTGGGAGACACATTAAACCAGTTCTTTTTCTTACAGCCAGACATGGCAGAATAAAAAGGGTTGGGGATGAGGACAAAATCGCCAGGCAAATTTTTTACAAACAATTTTGGAAACCTCCACCTCAATTTCAGTTGTGACGTAAGCCAGGATTTGAACCTAGGTCTCTTCAGGGGTAGGTTGGCCGAGTCCCATTTGTCATGATTTCGTGCTCCCACTGTGCCATCTGGTTTGCTGGTTACACATGGCCTCTCCTTTCTGTTTTTTATTTCTCAAAGGGGACAGACTAGGTAACATCTCTGGTTCCTTCTCAGCCCTGTTTAATGTGACTCTCTTTAATTGACTTGATTACCAAGTTGTCCTATTCTGCACTTTAGAAAGAATCAGGAATTTGGTAGATAGAGGGTCTGAGGAGCCTGCTCAGCACTGGAAGGGTCCATTAAAAATTCGGGAGCCAAAATTCATGGGCTGGAAGCTTCATTTTCAGATCTTTTGTAGCTACATCAGACAGAAGGGCCCTGTGTGG
>PPHD01018893.1:0-14344 GCA_002909625.1 Bambusicola thoracicus | reverse complement strand
GGGGTTACTGCATGCCCCAGCACAGAACTCATAAATCTAAAGGCTGATAAACAGGAATATTTAGCACCATTTTTATAATGAACTCAAAACTCTTGGCAAAGACAAACTTTCAAATCCAAGTTTGCCCTATGGTAAGAGAAGAAAAAAATGGAGAAATAATCTGCTGCATTGATTCTTTTAAAAGAGTGATTCTACACCACTGCAAAATGTTTTTGTTCTTTAGCTTAAGTGACAGCAGAGCACGTTAGATGTAGACTAACCTACTCCAGCCATACACTGGTCCTTCCCACTGGCTTACCGTAACCCACAGTTTTAGCTAAATGCACCACTGATAATTGACATGCACATCAGACCAAAGCCTAGCATACTCTTAATATGTCTTGCAGAAGCAAAGGAATATTTCAAGAACCTTCGTCTTACAGCAATGGGTAATTCAAGCAACGGAAAGACCCAAAAGGGGATATTGTGTGTTCTGCCACGCATCACTGCTGCTTTGTGTCCCCACAGCGCTGGCAGCCATGGGCAGGCGATGCACTGCCAAGCAGAGGCTCACCACTTGTTTACAGAGCTCTGTCTGGAGGAAGCAGGGAGCATTTCATTCCCATCTCCAGCAGACCTTTCAAGGCAGCTGCCAAGAACAGTCTCGAAAGGCTTCAGAGAGAGAGCAAACTCCAGTATTTATTCACTAAAGAGACTGGTGTAGTGCTGGGCACTCTGAAGAGGAGTGAGAGGGAGTAAGCACTACCCTATTCAAAGGGTTAAAATGTTTTCACGGAATTTCAAATGTACAAAGCCATAGGAAGAAGTCCATGAATTCTAAGTGAAGGACAGATTAGCAATCAACATGTAATTACCCTTCAGATTATGATCTCTACATGAATATTTGAAGCTAATGAGTACAAATTACAAATAAACTTGTATGCTGTATTTCCGCACGATATATGGAAATGTCCTACATGTTTGGTTGGGAATTCATGCTGTAGAGGGCTACAGTTTCAACACTTGACTTTTTAAACTGAATACTCCATTAGTTCCACGGGGTTTCATAAGTGTTAAACAAGCACACTGTGCATTTCAATGAAGACATGCTCTATGTAGATCTATACGAGTTGTGAAACTGATTCATGAGATCCCATTATCTTTGGAAGAGCCCACGAGCTACTATGAAAATAACAAGCAATCCTTCCTTCCTTCTTATAAAATCATTAATAGAAGTAAAATTGCTTCAGCTCTTTTCCACTTAAACTACCACAGTGAAGTCACCAGCACTGATCAGTGAGATACAAGCTTCGTTGTGCCCAATGGTTCCTTCTCTACCTTTAGAGTCGTACTCCAGTTTCTCAGTCCAATGGGTACGTGCTCATGCATTGTGACCAAATTATGTGCGAAGTGTGAAAGAAGTGAAAAGCTTTGTTTTGCTAGAAAAAATGTCCCATGATTGACTGTCACCATACCTGATATGTCCGTGTCCACACAGCACAGAAACTTGCACCACTGCTTGGCTGCTGCCATTCCCAAACTGCTGACACAGCCCTGGCAGCAGTGACCACACAGACTCCACAATTTATTAGGGCAAGTTTTAACAGCCACCGAGTACTCTCAGAATAGCAGTACTCTCTACTTTTTAATAAATGAGTCTTCATGTATTCTGCATTTCCTCCAGCACAGCAGCAATACCTGCCAAAGATTTTTAATTTAGTTTTGACTATTTAGGAAACGCAGGCAAGGAAAAACAACAGCAGGGGTTGTGCTGTCAGCAGCTCTTTACACAGCAAGGGTAATTGCTTACAACCCGGGTGCTGCTGCAGTGCTTCTATTATCTCTGCTTCTCCCACCAGAACATTTGATACAAAAATCATACTCAGTTTCTATTCCCACTCTAGTCCCACACAAATGCAGGTAAAAATAAAGGCAGCAACACCTGCGTTACTTTGTTAGCATATTAGTGAACAGAAAAGGAAAGAAAATGACTCTTAAATAACAGGCATGTAATAGAATGCTATTTTTATCTATAAATAACATTTTTTTATTCAGATCTGCAGAACTGTCTAATATTAGCAAAGAAGCTGAATCCCTTACACAGCTTGGAAACACTCAGCATTACAAGACTTACCCCTCCTACTGGAATTTACCTGCCTTTGTGCCCACGTTGGATAATGGCACATGAATAGGCTGACGAGGAGTTACAGAAAGTGACAGTGGAAGAAAAGCACCTTTCAGGGATTCTGTGTGTAGGAGTAACTGACAGAGTTAATTTTATCAGTCTTTTAGGCTTATTCCAAATGGCAGTCAACACCCACAGCTCTCACTGATGCAACAGCCTCCTCCGTACAGCTGACTGCAAATACAAATGCACAACTGAAGCATCAGTGGCACGCCTGCTCACAGTCAGACAGACAGATTTCTAGCAAGTTGTTATCTTACAATTGTAGAACAGCTCTGAAAATAATCAGGCCCAAACCCTGCTCACATAGACCATGCTGCCCAGGACCATGTCCAGGTATTTTCTGGAGATCTCCAAGGAGGAGACTCCTAAACCTCCCTGGGTAACCAGTGCTCTAGCAGCCGCACAGCACAGAATTGATCCCTGTGTTCAGAGTGAGCCACTGTGTGCCAGAGTGTGCCTGCTGTCTGTGCCTCTTGTCCTGGCACTGAGCACCACTGAACTAAGCCTGGCCCCATCCTCTCTGTACCCTGCTTTCCAGTATTGATGGATACTGATGAGATCCCTGAGCCTCCTCTTCCCCAGGCTGAGCAGTACCTCACTCAGGGTTCACTCAGCCTCACCTCACGTTAGAGGTGCTCCAGGCTCTTCATCATTTCACGGCCTTTCTCTGGACTCTCTCCCTCCAGCAGCTCCGCATTTCTCGAAGAACACGGTACGAGCCCAGAAAACTAAAGAACTCAAAAAGAAACTGGAATAAAATCACAAACAAAACAGCAATAAAGCCCAACTTTATTATTATGATTTGTGGGAGGCTTGACTCATGGTTTCTGAACGTGAGGGTGATCTATCACCTGCAGAACACTCCCCTGGCTGTGTTAATCCCCTTCTCAGACTCTCTGACTGTATCTATTCTAGAGGGATGAATAATGACCACTCCTTGGCTTAGTGTTATATGATCGCATTAATTTTCCTGAGTAGGATTTACATTGTATGAAGACTTACAATTTGCATTTGGTCCTAGAAGTAACTAATTCAATTTCTCAACCTATAAACTAAATAGCTTGTGTCTCTGGGCAAGCCTACACCTCTCTACAACTGCACATTGCAATGCAGAGATCACGAGCCAGATGAGGTGAAGCTGGCTGCCGAACTGCAAGGAAAGGCCACAGAAGCACAGCACTGCAGCTGAGCCTGCTGTGCTAACAGGAGGGCTGAGAGCACAGGCACACACAGTAGGTAGGCTGCTTCTGTAAGCTGGGCTGTTTTTCCTTCTCTCTTTCACCTGCAGTACAGGAATGGAAGACACTGATCAGGATTTAAGCCAGGAACATGCGGACACTGATCTGCTGTGCGCTGAGCAAAGCACAGCTCTCCGTGTCCCAGGAGTACACGGCACCTATCAGCACTGCCAGAGCCCCTCATGCTGGGGAGAATGGGGTTTTCAGCAGGAACCACAACCTTCTACATCTGGAGCAGCAAAAATTCCTACAGCCTTACCAGGCTACTGAGGAAATTAACTGTACCTTACTCGAAGTATTTCAGGAAGAGAATCACTCCCCGCATGCAAAGCTTTCTCATAGCATTGAAAGACAATTTCCAAATAGGTTCCATATAGAGATTTAAGTCACTTATTCTCATAGATTTCAGAATGAAATACTAGAAATACTTCTAATTCTTCTGCCAAACGATGAGTTTGTAATTCTAGTTTCTACAGTTTCTGACATCCAATACCTGAATTAGGGCAAACGAGGGAGTTAACCCACCTCACCTTCTACAGACAACACTCAGGCGTTCCAATGCAGAAGTCCATTTCTCAAGCTCCATTTTCTATTGTGTGTATGTGTGCACGTCCACATATGAGAAAATGTGTGGCTTAATGAGTATTTACAGCTTTGACACAACCAGAAAAACCCCAGGCCTCCTATGAACTGCTTTGTTCTCCCAAGACATTTTATACAGCATATTCCATCTCCCATTTATCACGGTGCCCTGGAAAGACAGAACTGGCACAACATTTTCACCAGTGAATGCTGGAGTTTTCTGGGTTTGGGTTTTGGGGCTTTTTGTTTGCCTGTTTGCTTTGTTTTCAGTTTGCTCCTCCAGAGACCATCAAATCTCATAACTCTCTGCTACTTTAAACTAATGTAAGAACAACTGTCAGAAAACAAAGGCAAGAAGTGATTTGCAAGCTAGCATGCACTGCTGTGGAAGTAATCCCGGGTCCATGCTGAACTGTTCTTTTCATAAGCAACACCTGTCTCATGCTATTATTACATTAACTGAAGCCAAAAGTATCTATCCGTGATGAAAAATTTGCAGTCCAAAATGAAATTTACAGACAGTGGGCTCCGGGAACTCTGGCAGCAGAGTTTTGTGTATTACAGAACCACACAAAGCCAGCACCTCCATTTGTGGTTGAGCACAACCACCAAAGAAGGATCTGCAGTGGGTGGCAAAAACAGTCACAATTGTAAAGTAACCAAGTAAATAATAAGCTGTGTCCATAGGGGATAGAAATGCTGTAATTTCGGAATTGCACGCTGCCATAAATAAGTGAGAGGTTATTTACTGAAGTACACAGGCTAGGTTTGCAATCACACGGCTATTCTGTGAGCGTGCTTTTGAAAAGAAAGCTGAAATTGTTCGACAGCAGACACAGTGGCACCGCACGCATTGTTTGGGCTAACAGCAATGGTGCACTGCTATATGGTAGCTTTGTAGAAAAGGGAGTTCGTGCCACCTCCTTGAGTTTAGCTGTCTTAAATATAAACAATAAGGCTTCCTTTTCAAGTTGCAGTATTGGTATGTGGGAACAGGACAACAAGATCAGTCCTGCTTACCACTTCTCCCTGGAATTTGGGCAGAGTTTGTGACCGAGGGCTGGCAAGAGTGCCAAAAGCTAATTTTGCCGATGAGTAGCGCCAACCACCTTGGTCCTCGGAGGATTTCAACATAGCTTTCTGGTACTTTTAATCACAGCAAGAGACTGGTTTTCACAGAGCGGAGACTGGCTGTCTGATGATGTTTTCTGTAAAAGATACAACTTGGAAGAGTTTCAGGAAAGCATGTGTGAACTTCGTTTTATACTTCAGCAAGTTTGACCGGGTCATGATTATTCAACAAGTCAAGAATAAGCTGCTCTACGTTCATCCCTTAAAATGCAGAGGAATTTGGCCCTCCAGTAAGTGCGTGCTTATGTTGATGGGTAGGACAACTTTCAAGCTGAAGAGGCTGAGGGGCGAACAGGCAAGTCTGAAGACTGCTCTAATTACAGGGAGCTATTTGGTACTGCAAATTTATCAGCGACAGCACTGACGGACTGATGAACCTAAACCACTTAAAGTTATATAGGCACAAAAGAAATCACTGTTACACAAGGTTACCGAATTGTCCCAGGCTGTTCACTTATGTCACAACACATATTTGTTGTTTCGGTTTGGGTTGTTTTGTTTTTCTTTTGTTTTTCTTTTCAAATAGACAAGAAATACTTAAAACAACAAACAAACAAACAAACAAAACAGATTTGATGATAAAAGTATAGAGAAAACTCAGGCAGTTCCTGCTTATTACAACAGATGATGTTAACATGTACGTTAGCAAATTATGCAACTTCTGCTTCAATTATTTATCAAGGGGAAAAAATGGATTTCTCACATTTCCCTAAAGCATTACTGGCACATACTCCTACAACACAGCCACCTTTAAGACATGCTGACTGCTTAAAATCACACAGTAAAACTGCAAACTCTACCAGTTCACTTGGTAAATTCCTTGATAAAGAAGTGAGCACTCATATATAAACTAAAAAAGTTTACTAACTTCTGTAATACTGAATAAATATCAGAATATTAAAACAATTGAAAATGCATTTACACTGTATATTTTAATATATATTAGAAATCATAATTGAAAAAAGAAGAACACAGAAAACAAGACTTGGAGGGATTTGGGTTCATGCAACAGCACAAATAGAAGCAAGATCATATGAGCAAGACAATGACACTGAAAGGTTAAGGAAGGAAGAACAACCATTCATTCCATGTAATAGAGTGGCTGCACATTGACTTCATTTTATTATCATTTTCCTACAGAGCTGACCAAGAGCCTGCATGCCACACTCTTAAAAATCTGCATGGTCATCTGGAACGTGGCTTCTTTTTGCCATCACTGCCGCCATGGCTGAAATGCACCACCCAACACCTCGCTGTGCCCACATGCACTGTCTGATCTCCATAAACATTTCACAGCTGTTGATGAATGTCAGTGGATGCAAACTTTTCTGCGTAGAGGAATTTGACGCCACACCTTTGCTTTATGCGCCCTTCCACGTCAGCCACCACTGTGTCAGAGTGCCCCTCTGCTGCCATCTGTCACACAGCAACAGCGTGGAATGGAATATCAGTGGGAAGCTTCAACCTCTGCTGCCATCCCACCAACATCCGCCTCTGAGGAATTCCACGCACTGACTCAATAAGGAGTGCATTTATTCAGTACCCTCAGTCTGCACTAATAATGAAAAAAAAATCCCAACACTACATTTCTATGGGTTTTCAGCCCCTGCTTTTTGGGCATCTGCAGGAATTCAGTAATGGTACCTGCAAATCCATCACTCATCTTGTAACTCTCATACAGCTTGTAAGCAATTTCCTTCTTTCCCCTCGAGAATTACACACCACGCATAGATGTTATTTTGCTGGCAACAGATAGTAAAAAGGAAATAGATTCCCATAAAAACAAATGTGTAAAGCTAAAATCAGCATTGTCGCTGCAAAAAATGTTTCCTTTACACATCACATCATTACTTTTCTTTTTAAAGCAGTAGTAGCTCCATCAACACTAGGAGTTTGACATGAAAGCTGTAGGATGTTTTAGGCTACCAAAGCACTGTGACTTTCCTGGGTTTCCTTCACTGACTCCAAGAAGACTCTGCCTTCTTTTTCCTCCAGAGCACGGCTCTGTGCATCACCTTCATAGCCACCTAAGCAAGGGTTTCACTGGAGACCTCCCAACTCTTATTTTTCTTCCTGTTTCCCATTTCTTTTTCCAGGATATTTTTAGCTTCTCTCTGCCCTATCGACCGAGCGCCGTTGTGACCACGAACTTATGATTCCCACTAAGTTTAGTCCTACTCTCATGCTGAAGGCTACCTTGTCTTCTCTCTTCCCCCGCTGCAAAGGTCTGAGGTACAACCTTTTTTCTTTCACCTTTCCTTGGGATTTGTGCCTCTCAGACAGAAAACAGGGAAGTCTAACAGCACTGTTCTAAAGAAGAAGAGGATACATCATCACATATGTTCTGTGAGGTGGGAACTTTGTCACAGGGGCACAGAAAAGGCTCAGGTATTCCATTCTTTATTTTGTCAGGGTTTTCATGCAAAGGTCTGCTCTCCAGCCTCTTGGCCCATGTGCAGAACGTGAAGGAGCAAAATATCACTTGCAGTAGAGGAGGACAGAGCTAGAAATCATTAAAACCAACTAAATTCATACAAACCTATGGAACTAGCAGGGACACATCCAAGGGAGCTGGTTATTATCAATGCAAAGCCTTCTATGCAGATGGCCACGATGACTGAGCGAAAGGCTTCAAATCACTGGATAAAGGCAAGTGTTCCTTCTACGGCTGTTACCTGTGATAGGTTCCCATGGTATGCTTCCAGATATGCCCTGCTGGAGAACAGTTTCTCAGTGGCAGATGTTGCTTAGTTTGCAGGTGTCACAAATGGCACAACAAAGAGCTAACTGATGAACTTCAATGACCTCCGTTCTTGTACATGGAACACGGGGACAGCAGCTAAGTGCATTTCCTGGCCTGCCACGCACTGCAGGAGGATCCTGCTGCCTCCCCCTGTGCTCCTCCTGCCTAACTGGCCCGAAAGACAAAATCTGTTTGACAGCATCAGCTAATATGAAAACTGTAAAGCATTTCATGTGCACAGCACTTTAAGGATTGAAATGAACACTTACAGTAAAAGACCGTGGCACTTAAAAAGGATAGACAGCATCAAAATGCTTTATTTAATGTTTAACACGGTGATACAGACAACTGAAACAAGCCTTTATTTTGCTAAAAATCTCTTTGCTTCTCAGCCTAAATGCATGCTGGCTTATTTTTATAAGGAAACCAATGAATCGAGCAGCTAGCACTGATCAGAAGCCTTTTTTTTTTTTTTTTTTAATTAAAAGAAAAAGGCCACCAAAAAAAGAAGAGCCATAAAGCATCACATGGATTACTGGAATTATGTCCATAGGAGTATCTGTGGAAGAGCCACTGATGTCATCTGTCTGGACTTCAGTAAGGCCTTTGACAAAGTACCCCACAACATCCTTCTCTCTAAATTGGAAAGCTATGGCTTTGATGGGCAGGCTGTTCAGTGAACAAAGAACGGGCTGCAGGATCGAGTCCAGAGTGTAGGACAGGTCAGTGGCTCAGTGTCTGGATGGAGATCAGTGACGAGAAGCGTCCCATAGGGGCTGGTGCTGGGAATGATACTCTTTTGTATCTTTATCAATGACACTGACAGTAGGTTGAATGCACCCTCAGCAGCTCAGCAGCCCAAAAAGCGAACCGTATCTCAGGCTGCATCAAAAGAAGTGTGGCCAGCAGGTTGCAGGAGGTGATCCTGTCCCTCTATTCTGCACTGGGGAGGCCGCACCTGGAGTACTATGTCCAGATGTGGAGTCCTCAGTACAGGAGAGATATGGAACTCTTGGAGGACGTCCAGAGAAGGGCCACAAGAATAATTCATGGAATGGAGCACCTGTCCTATGAGGACAGGCTGAGAGAATTGGGGTTCAGCCCAGAGAAGAGAAGGCTGTGAGGTGACCTGATAGTTGCCTTACAGGTATCTACGGGGGAGCTCCAGGAAAGTAGGGGACAGATTCTTTAGCAGGGTTTGTGGCAAGAGAACAAGCGGTAATGGCTTCAAACTCAATGAGGGTAAATTTGAGTTGGACTTAAGGAAAATGTCCTTTACAGTGAGGGTGGAGAGGCACTGGAATGCCTAGCAGCGTGGTTGATGCCCTGTCCCTGGAGACTTTTAAGGCAAGGCTGGATCAAACCCTGAGCAACCTATTTTAGCTGTGGTGTTCCTGTTCACTGAAGGGAAGTTGGACTAGATAACCTTTAAAGGTCCCTTCCAACTCTAAGGATTTTATAATTCTATGATCTATTAGAACTCTTTTAGCTACGAAAAGGCTTAGTCCTGCCAGTAGTCTGGTCTTTTTGAATTTTAAAGAAAAGAGTTGGAGAAGTTATGTCTTCACCACTGTCTCTCTAAACCTCTCCAGAGACATCCTGGACCACTATACAATCAACAGTAAGAGAAACGAGGCTTCAGAAAGCAAAGGGTGAAATCTGCCGTACAGCAGCACCTTTCCTTGTGCAGTTAGCTGTCAAACCCTGACTGTGAGGCAGATTGCTTTGTGCTCTGCTGTATGAAAGGCTGCTGGTTCTGGCTGAAAGAAGCACCACTTGCTCGAGAAGCACATTCCCATGGAATGACTTGGAAGTAGGTGACTCCATACTCACCCCTAGCTCAACACACAGTAACTGCTAAATACACCAACTCAAACTGGAACTAAACCAAATGCTGTCATACTGAAATCCTTCCACCTTTCTCATGGACTTTTTTTTGGACATTGATTTTCATTTTATGAGATTCTTTAAAGTGTCACCTATCACAATTAACTTCAACTTAAGACAGCCTTAATAAATGAATTTGCTAGAAAACAGTCAGCATTGTTCACACCACTCTGCCTACAAGGATATGCTGTTTTTAAGTGGATTTCATTCATCTATAAAATATTTTAAAAATAGAACAAAAAGAGAAGAATCTGAAATGCTTCCCCAATAAAATTCACCCTGGCAACCATTCAAACAGCATAAACATTGTGATACAACTTACAGAAGCAACATTAGGTAATGTTTTATGATGCTCATTAAGCTGTCATGTTCTAAATCACAGCCAGCATCAGGTGATTTCTTCCACTCCTGTACTATTTAAGTCTGGCAAATATGCACTGTATATGAAAGGTGTCAAGTAAAATTGCCACAGGATATACTGGAAATCCCTGCACCAGCTGCATACTCCAACAGAAAGGAAGTGTCTTTCTGATTCTATAGCCTGATAACTCTGGAGTTGCTGGAGGGCTACAGCAATCTTTGAAAATAAAGCTTCATTACACCTGCATGGAAAGGCGCATTTAATCCTCTTTGGAAGCTGATCCTACAATCCCGCATTTCAGAAAATTGCTGAAAGCCATTGTGATTTCAATGGGAATTAGTCATTAACAGCACAGGTGCAGACCACGCAACAGGCAGTGCCAGCGTAACACCTTCCCACATTTTCTGGTTCTTAAGAATTCCATCTGATAATGGCAGAAGCAGGTTGTAACAGCAACTTTTTTTTTTGCCGTGGATTAAAGCGCTGCTCATTTGGAGGCATAACAGAGACACGTTCCTCTTCATGACTTCATTTCCTCCGTGTGTTAAAAGAAAGGAGCAAAAAAATAGCACGTTCTTCCTATAGCTGAAAAGTTATTTTAACGCTGGCTTTCCTACAGACCATTTCTGCCACTTGCAAAGTGTCTGCATTCTTTACCAAATCCCTATATTGTTGGCATAAAAGTAAAATTTAATACAGCATTTACATCAATGTGTATCAGGAAAATACACATTTATTAATTACAGTATATATTAAATAAGTAAAGCGCATATTAAATAAGATCCTGTAATCATAACAGTAATAAGTATTCCTGTCACGTGAAGTAAATCCCACACAGCAACCTACCATTGGTATTTATAACCAAATGCATCCTTGCCTGACCCTAGTGACATTTCACCAGCAATACCTTTGGTCTCCAAGTTGATGTATGCTTCCAATCTCAAAACAACCAAGGCTGATAAGATATGCTTTTTCAAACCCAAGGAAGAACTTTTCCAAAGAAGATGGAAAGAAGGAAAACAGCCAATGAAAAAGAAAATTCAAGTGGGCTCGATTCAATTTAGATTTTGTATTACTGCTCTTTTAAGATTTATTTTACTGAATGGTTTGTTATGGGGTGGAGTATTTTGTTGTTGGTTTTCTCTCTTTTTGTTTTGCTTTTGTGTGTGGGGGGGGTGGTTTCTGTTTTTGTTTTTTATTTTAAAGGATGAAAAATTACATGAGAAGAACTGGCAGAAGAATATATTCAGGTAGCTACTTCAAATTTGCCAAGCTAAGGACATCATTGTTTCCCTTTACCCAAGACAGTTTGAGGATGAAATCCTTTCTGATTGCCATGTGGCAGTAGAAGTGCAGTTTTTCACTTGCGCATCCCAAGAAATCCTAACTGTAAGGCTGAGGACTGAGCAGGTTAAGAGCAGTAGTTTTTCAGAGAATCAGAGAATCACGATGTTGGAAAAGCCCATTAAGATCATCAACCAGAATGAGGAGAATCTCACATGGAATTTCTGTTTCTCAGTAACTTCCAGCACTTTCAAAAATCAAAGGACATTGCATAAGTAAGCACATATTAAAGAAAACAGCTGATCTCTCAAAAAGAATGAAACAACCAAGGATGCACCAAAAGCACATGTCCTCAGTAAGACATCTCCTCACATAAATGGCAGGAGAAAGGGTTTCCCCAATGGAGATTCTAAAGTAACATTCTGGAGGAGCTGCTAAATACTGAGAAGCCAATACATTAATGCCAAAGAACAGACGTACTAGAAGAGCCGTGCTCACAAAACAGACGTCATAAAACCAGGATTATGAAATTCCACATTTGAAGACTAAGTTTGATTTTCTTGTGTTAAATAGCTGGCCTTCAAGAAATCATCGATCTGTAGATTAATATGTACTTTCTTCTCCTTGGCACAAACAATAAACATGTGGGTAACAAATCAGTAAATATTCTTACTGATAACATGCCAGTAAGATACTGAGAGAGTCATTTTCATCAGCAAAGGAATTAACACAAATAACAGCAACAAAGCCTTATGGCAGCCACCAAGGTAAATAAGTATATCACTACATATACACCTCAAATTCTATTGAGTTCCTTTCACCTTCTGGAAGAAGGTACTGTAGCACTGTTTTGACCCTTTTTCTGGTGATCAAAAACCAGTTATTCCCTTCCAAAGGGAACAACTTCTTATTTTAAGGTGCATAAGCAGCAAAAGACATTAAGCATTTACACTAAGTGGTCAGTGTATGAAAAGACTGTATTTGTTTTGTTAAGGTAAACTTTACACAGTAAATCAATGAGCTGCTGTCTTTACTAATTACACAGATGAAAGCAACAGTACAAGTTATTTGTTTGCATATTCTTTCTACTATGTTTTAAGAAGCAATAAGATCCAAACTCAGCAACATCTCAATAGTATTGATGGTACACACAGTTAACTGAGACAGCAATTTGCTGGGTTTATTTCTCATTCCAAAGTACCTTTGCAAATTTCATATTACAAAGCCACTCAGAAACAGACTGGAATAACGATGTTATATGACACAGTACCTTATGACACGTTAACAACAAACAACAGAAGATTGCCCGCAATTGAGTTATTTGATAAACCTCAATAAAATGTTTTAAGTTCCAACTACAGAAATATAATGAAGTTTCAAAAGGTGGTGAGATTTATTTAAATTATTTCTTTTCTGATGCAAAATATTTCTATTGAGAGGATTTGGTCCATACAGCATTTAAACACTTATGAAAGCATCAACAAATTCAGGTTCTGGGACTGAACTGACAAGGAAAAGGATGTGAATAGGCCTCCTACATCTCAAATGAAAGCTGGAGGCGTATGGGTGTATTAGGATCAACACTGCTATTCCACTGACCCCACATTCTTGGTGCTGCGGATGCTGCCTGTATGACTAGCCGAAGTGCTGCCTTCGGTTCCAAAACGTGCAGACTCTACTGCCACTCCAAGGCAGGGGGAGGCACAACAGTATGTAGGTCTACCTGCTTTTATCACTAGAACAGACAGACGAAATTATTATTAGCCTAGATCTTCTCAATGCCAGGTTTACACTCCTTGAGCTGAGCAGACAGCTTTGAAGCTTCTGCTCCAGCAAGAGTTTCCTTGGGCCTCGTCCCACCGTAACACCAGCATGTGCCAATAGGAAAGAAATCCAACATCAAGAGCAAGATGAGAGGAGTAAGAAGAGAAGCATCAGACCAAACACATGTCCACCTGTGAGATTTTTTAGGAAGGTGTATCTCACTGAAATACATTTTTTATCCACACTCTGTCTTGTCATCTCAATATTACAGACCACCACTTTAGAACAAGATGTTAACAACACATGAGGAAGCAAAGGGTGGAGAGCTCAGCACTCACCAGGTGAAAGAACACTGGTTAGTGACTTAAAGTCGATAGGAGAAGGTGTCTGTTCCTCAAACATGGTACAAAGCAGGCAAGCAAACAAAGAGAAAATGATAAGGTGGCTGCACTGAAGCAAGGAAGCGACAGGAATGCATGGAGCCATGCCACCAACCATGCAAAGACAGTTGAGAGTTATGGGTCAGTATCAGAGAGAAGACAGTGTGATGGTGGATGCCTGCTCTGAGCTGTTTGATCAGGGATAGAACTAAACCTCCTTCAGACCACCAGGAGCCTCGTAATGACTGCAGATTTTGATTCTCCCAGGGAACTTTAAGTGTCTTGATGTCTACTCAACCAGAAACATGAAGAGGCACAAGCAACTCAAAGTAAATGCTTGTGATATTTTTTTCCAGAGATGAGAACACCTGAGTATGGCAGGTGTTCTGCTGGGTGCTATGGCTGAAAAAGAAGTGGTTGGGAATGTGGTAGCTGATAGCAGCCTTGGCTACAGAGACATCAAATGACAGAAATAAAACTCTGGAGGAAATGAGAAAGAAAATCTGCAGAGAGACATGGGCTTAAGGGCAGCAGACTTTATCCCGATGAGGGAAGGTAACCAGAAGAGCCCCCTGATCTTTAAGGACACTCTGCACTGCCCTAGAATGGTCCTCCCCAGTGTGCACGATGTCAAGTAGGGCTGGCAGAAGACCAGCTCAGCTTAACAGGGAACTCTGGGCTGAACTCAACTGCAAAAACAGAATCGGTGGTCACAAACAGAGATGAATACAAAAACTTTTCTCACAACGTGCAAGAATGTAATTGAGAAAGGTGAAGCTAGACTGAAAATATGAGATGCAAAGAGCA
>PPHD01018892.1:0-14344 GCA_002909625.1 Bambusicola thoracicus | reverse complement strand
TTCCCCGGAGCTTGCAGCTGCAGGGAGCGCGGGCCGGGCTGGGGCCGCCCGCGGAGCTGCGCCTCGGTGGCAGCGCGCGGCTCGGCGGAGGGCTGTGGCTGACGTGTCGGGCCTCCGTGCCGCAGCGCGGCCGTCGCTCGTCCGCTGCGTGTGAAGGGAAGGAGCGGCCCTGCCCTACCTGCCAGCCTGACCCGCCGCAGCCGGGCTGCTCCGGGGAACCCCGCTGCTCCGGGCGGCTCCTTTAGGGCGGTCCCGGGGACTGCGGCCCCGCGAGGAGCGGAGCGACCGCCCCTCCCCTCCGTCCCTCGCCCACCCCGTCCCTCGCCCCTTCCTGCTCTCGCGGAGGGCGCGGCCGGGTGAGTCAGCGCCGCGGGTGGGGGCTCCGGGGCGGGGAGCGCCCGCCCGACCCTACAAAACCCCTCCCGCGCCGCCGCCGGCCCCAGCCGCCGCCGGAGCCGCCGCCAGAGCCGCCTTGCCCGCCCCGGCCAGGTGAGCCCCGGGGCTGCCAGCGCGGCACGGAACGGGGCCGGGTCGGAGGGTGGGGGCCGGGGTACGGCGGCTGCCGCGGAGGGAGCGGAGCGGAGCGGGTGCTGCCTGGTAGTGGTGCGGTGCGGGGCGGTGGTTGGGTGCGGCCGCCCCGTTCCTCTTCTGTTCCTCCGGCTTCACCCGCGCGGTGCTGACCCCGCGCGGAGCCGCCCACGGGACGGCGGTGCTGAGCCGGGAGCTCCGTGCGCCCCGCGGCGGGGGGGTGCGCCTGCGCCCGGGAAAGAGGAACCGTCCCGTACGTCGTCGGGCTTCCCCAAAAACCTTCCTGCGAAGGCGCGTAACGGTTCGGCAGAAGTAGCGGTGGGGCGGTACGTTCGCTTTCCATCCCGAAACTTCGCCTACCGCTTAGAGGCAGCGTTCGTGCGAGGCTGCGGTGAAGGCGGCCTCAGGGAAGCCCCCTGCCCGGCGGGATGCGCTCGGCCCTGGGCAGCCGCCCTTCTCTGCCCCAGGGCGCTGCCGGCGCCCCGCAGCCCGAGGGCGCAGCCCTTGCACGGCGCAGGGCGGGGCCGGGCTCCCCCCGGGTTCCCCCCGCCCACGACGGCAGCGCCCGGCTCGGGTGTGGCACTCCGGCCCGTCCCGCGGCGGAGGTTCTTTTGGGGGCTGCTGCCTGCCTGAGTCAGCCCTGCTCCGTTTCCTCCTGCCTGAGCCGGAGGGCAGAAAAACGGAGCCTTTTATTTCAGCTGCAGAAAAAGTGAAATGCTCTCAGGGTAGCGTTCTCACTTATAGTGGGCTTAGTTTCTTTTATCTTAGCTGTTCTGATGTTCATGTTCAAATGCTATATCTGCATGGAGATATACCGACCCTGATGTGCAAGTTGAGAGTCAAAGAATTTTTCAGGTCATTTGTGCTGCTGAGTGATCCCTCTGCGCTCCTTCTGTAGCAGCTGCCTGTGATAAGCAACCACAGTGCGTGTGGTTTGCATTACTGTGGAACTGTTTCCATTGGTAGGAAAGCCCTTCCCATAAAATGTCAGAAACTGAATAACCTGAATTTAGAGAAATAAAGGCCCTTATTTTTGTGCACGGTATCTTCTTGGAATGGGACATCTCCTGGGCTGTTAGCGGTGTCTGTGGAAGAGAGCAGTTCAAGAAGGTTTATGGCAGTGTGGTTGAATGGTTTTCTAGATCCCGTAAAGCTAGTTTTTCTCTGAGTAGCAACTTTGGATGTCCTGCTAAACCTTACAGCACGCCCTGCAGGGAGAGGGCCTGGCCCGTTTGTACCAGCAGTCAGCAGTATACAATGAATGATTTTGAGTCCTTAATTCATTTACCCTGCAGCACTGCAGCTCCTCCCTGCTGCATCTCCTCCATTGCCAGACTTCGCGCTGGTTTGGAGACCTGACACAAATGTGCTCTGAGTTGAAGTTTCCATTCTCTCATTCTGGGGATGCCGTTTCCTTGGCTCACGGTTTGGGAACACCCTTTGCTCAGTTTCTGTCTGCAAGGGTAGATTAAATTCTGAAAATGATAGCTCTGCTTATTGAGCAATGCTGTTTGTGTGTACCTGGCATGGCTTTCCTCCATGAATCATGGTGGGTGTTGTGCTCTTTTTTCTTCCTCCCCCAACTTTTGTGTAGCTGAGCTGTCCCTGGGAATCAAGATCCAGAGCTGCTTCTATGGATGCCCTTCTGTCACCAAACAGCTGAGGGAATGAGGCACTGAGTATAGGCTGTGATGGAAGAGTAGGTTTGTAAGTCAGAGATTGCTGGTGGTGGTGGTCTGGCCTCCAAACAGTTATCTCCTTTGGTAGAATAACACTGTGCTTCAGAATTGCATAGTTTGTATTTAGGAGTAAAACCAGTTGTAGAAACTTGCCTTAAGGTACTGAAGTGTTAGTTTATGGTAGGAGGGTAGAAGTTGATTGTTTCCAGTGTAAGGAAGGACAAGTTAGTGCACGTATTTTCTATTTATGTGCTCAAACCCAACCACAACTTGTCCAAATGGCATCAGAATCAGTTCTCAAATATGACGGCATTACAAAGCAGGGTGTGACAAGACATGCATTTGTTCTGTGTAAAGCTCTCTCTCTGCAGTTTCTTGCAGAAGTGCAATTTTTCTTTTGCCAGCGTGCTTCTGAGGGACGGGCGGTTGCTATAGCATTGTTGTGTGCTGATGGCACGAACCTTCCAGCTCCAGCACTACGTGAGGGTGTGATCGTTCTGTTCTTGGAAGCTGTTCAAGTGCTTTGTTCCAACAAGCCCGATTCACTGTGGTTTCTAATTGGCTTAGGAATAGGAGTCTTGAGAAAAGCTTTGAGGAAGATGATACTGCAATCACTTTGCTTCAGTTTTGACTGGTGGTTTGTAGCTCTTTGTGACGAGGAGGGCTAAAGGACTGGAATAGCTGGTCTCTGGTACTGGTTGTAAAGCTGTCAGAGTGCAAAGGTCTCATTGTTAGGCACTTCATTTTATTAACATAAACATGAAGAATTTCACAATGTAGGAATATGTCCTCCATCTCTAAGCAGTGCAATTGTGCCAACAGCAGGTAGCAGCTTCTTGCTGTTTCTGCTGCCTATCTTCAAAAGCCTGTGTTGGAGTTTTGCTCTGAAGAGGATTTATTTATTTAATTTATGACATTATTTAATTTTCTTAAGTAAATTGTAATATGGAAATATGCTGGGCAATATCTCTTCTCACAGTGGATGAATTTGTGAGCTGAGTTTTGGGTCTACAGTAAGTCATTTACATACTGCCTTTGGCTTCTAATCTCTGGGAAAGAGAGTGAGTCCTTTTCAGTAAAACAGCACTGCAGCACTGGTAAACTTCCCTGACCAGAAAGCAGAGCTGAAAAAAAGCATGGTGTTGTAAAGTACATTTATCAAATTGATGTTTATTTTTGCAGTGTGAATAATTTGTTTCAGGGTTTCTTTGTTTTTGTTTTTTTTTCTCTAATTTTCTTTGCTTATCTCAGCAAGATATTATGCAGTTCAGGGAAGTGGGCAAGTGACATTATTTCATGTTGCAAGGTGTTGCTATTGCTATCAGTCTGTGTTACCTAGTATCTAATGATCATGTTACCATGTTTGCAGGCTTGTCCTGGTCAGAATGAAAACCTCTCACTCGCATTATTAATGGTACTGTGGCTTGGAAACACTTAAATCAGCATTCTTGCTTGCAATTAGCAGACTCATTGGATTGTGTTGGTCTCAGTGATGCAGCATTTCAGGACTGTAGAGCCTGCACTGTAACTGCAAATATGTTTATGTCTGCTTGTTTCTCTCCTCCAGCATTCTGCCAAGATGTCTACTGTCCATGAAATTTTAAGCAAGCTCAGTCTGGAAGGAGATGTAAGTATTATTATTCAAACCAGAAAAGTTTGTTTAACTTAAATGCCATATCTCTTCTTCCTTTACAGGATTTTCTTCCAGCAGTTGTGCTGAGCTGTACAATTTACAGCATTCCACACATTTCTTCTACTTAATCTTATCTTGACTTAGTTAGCAATGGTCTGCTTTCAGCCATAAAGCTGCTATAAACCATAGGGAAGTTGTGTGAGGTGATGAGATCTAATGACAGCTCGCCCAACTGACCAGCAGCATGAGCAATACTCATGTGCTAAAGGGTGTATGAAGGAGACCAGAGAGCAAACTGGCTGCCTAATTTGGTCATTCATTTTTCTATTTTGAAAACCTTACAAAATCCTGATGTTGGTTGGGTATTTTTCCACCATATCTACACTTGCTCAGTAGTTTTATCAAAATACAGGAAAGCCACACTTTGATTTCTTGTATTGCAACATTGATGGTAAAGTTACCAGTGCAGTGTGATGATATTGTGTCATCAATCTGTGGTTCTGCAGTTGATACTGAAGAGGAAGTGAATCTCATCTACGCATCATTTCATTGGTTGCTTACAAACTCACTATAATTGTGAATTTTATGACCAGTAAGTGCAGACCTGAACATGGTACAAGCAAACTTTTTGGCTTTTTTTGCTACTTGTGAAATAAGCTGTTTGTTGTGAAATAAGTTATATGTGATCTCTGCAAAATTGCTGTTGAAAAGAACTGAGTACTGCAGTGTAGGTAAGTAACAAGGCTGATTTTGTAGAGCAAAAGCAGTTAACTTCAGATTTCTGTCAATTTCCATTTAAATGGGGAGTTTCTTTTGGAATAATATTTTAGCAGTCCAGTGTTAGCGGTAGATCTGTTTTTTTTTTTTTCTGTGATACAAATGAGTAATGGCAAAAGTCATTGTCATCAGAGATTTTACCATAGGGACTAAGAGATAGCAGGGAACGTGTTTGTTCTGTGAGGCCTAAGCTGGAAGCCAGAGCTGAGTAGCTAGATTGCATAAGTGATTTGTCCAGTTCCCCAAGCAATGATGCAGCTTATTAAATAGTGTTAAACACGAAAACTCAGCCACTCTTTTTCTCAGAACAGTTTTTTAACCTTGACGGTATAGAATGGTCACAGCTGAACCCTGTAGTGCATGTTAAGGGATTTGTACGCCCTGCATCATTGGTCTAGCAATTGATCTGTTTCAGGACCAAGAACCTGCATTTACCAACTGACGCGCTTGCTTCGAGCTTGGACTGTCTTCTCTTTCCTATATGGGAAGGAAGGAGTTGAGCTGAAGTTAACCAGTGTATGCCATTTCTGCATCTGTCTGCAGCAGACAATAGAGAGATGATGTGACAAAGATCTCAATATGTCTCATGTGCTCTCTCTTTGCACTGGAAATTGGAAGCCTGTGTTTTTAGTCATGACTTCATAGGTTACTTGCAGGATGATGGCTGGCAACTCAGTTTTCAAACGTAATTGATGGTTTGTTTGAGGGTAAAGAGTACTTGAGATATAAATGTCTTCAAAGGTTCTTGTTTTGTTTAGTTTTAGAAGAAATTAAACCTTATAAGCTTTCCTGTTAGTAATACACATTCCCTGATGTTTTATTCTTCCCAGTATAGTTCAATTCCTCAATCTTGGAGCAAGTAAACCAGTTGTAGGACCTCTGAAATACAGTAAATGTGTGTGGAGAAAGCAATCTTTTTTTGCTTTAATCTAGCCCAAACTGCCGGTGCATTTACATGCAAGGGTGAACTTTTACTGCCACATCCTGGAAATGTTTGTACTGAACCAAATGCAAAGGCAGTTGGAAAAACTCTCCTCTGAAATCATACAGTGGCAGACTATTTTGTCTGGAGTGGCTGATTTTCATAGGAAGAATAATCATCCTGGTAAGACTTTTCCCTATTTCACTGACATACATAAGAGTCAGTAAACATCACTTCAGAGATTAAAACATCTTTGTGCATGCTGAATTTAGAGACAGTCCATTTACTGGTGGAGCAGCCAGCAGAAGGTTTCTGCCTTACCTGTACATGGCACTTGCTGGGTCTTTTGACCACTGCCGGGGGATCTGAATCTAACTGGTTACATACTGTGTGGCTCTGACTGGCCCCCAGTTAGCATTCAAATAGCAAATATGCTGCTATGTGTTTTCTCCGTGTATGACATGGTCTTGCGGTCAAACACTTTGTCCAAATGACTCAGAACACATGGAATGAGAGATATCTAACTCTGTTAAGCTCACCAGGTGGCATACATCAGGTCATCCAGCAGTGGTTAAGCAGAAGTGCCACATGGTTGTGGGTACTGATGAGCTTTGGGATCTTTCAGGCACCCAGATTTCTCTGAGACAAGAAGGTACAGTGGCTGCTGCCAGAGGAATCTGTTCCAGATGGTGTGACCTCTACAGGACAGCATCATATGTAGCAAAAAAAAAAAAAAAAGACCTCTTAGAATTTTTTAGTTAAAACCTGCCCTCCTTTTAATAATTTGGGTGTAAAAAGGTCCTCCAGACGTATGAAGATAACTTAGTACTGTTTATGATCCCTGGTTTCTGTTGGACTTAGGGACTGAAGTAAATGTTTCCAGGGATCTTTACCAAAAAGCTTACTCATTGGTTCACCAGGGAAACAGCTATGGCAATTTCAGATGTTAGTCACTATGTAGCTCTGCTGCAGTTTTAAGTCTCTAAATTGGACTCACCATGTTTCTCAGCTGTTTATATGAAAATCTGTGGTTTAGCTTAACCTGCCCGTGGAAGGTGACATGAGCTAATATTGATACTTGCAGCAAAGCAGCTGAGATTTCAGCTTATATTCTATTGATCTCCTGTTAGAAGCTATAATCCTCAGGAAACACAACCATGAACAGCTGATACGATCTGGTAACTTCTAAAGCATTCCAGCTGTTTGCTTGGTACCTAAATGTCCTCATACTCTTAGCAGTGGTCATTTGAAATGTCATTCAGTTTTGTTAGCCTCATGCTGGTTAAACCAAGTCATCCGAGGCATGGGCTTTGAGAAGGAGGTGGTAAGTAGCTTGTGCTTTGTAGAAGTATGGGCTCAAAAAGATTTGGTCTTGCATTTAAAATCTGTGAGACAGAGCATGAGGCTTTTTCTGACTTGGTAATTGTTAATCTTTCATCTCCCCCACCTTTTTTTAATTTAATCCTTACTTTGTATAATTGTAGCTTGAAATCTGAAGTAAAAAGTTGGCTTTAAATCTGGAATATTTCAGACTTATTGCAACAGATGCTTAAACTTTTGTTGAATTAGCTTTTTGTAATCAATTTCCTTCTACTTGAGCCTGAAAGCACCAAACCTGAGAAAACAAAGATTTAGTGAATCAATTTTGAACGTGTCAGATTTTTGTTGCGATCGTGTAATATCAGTCTGTACAGATTCTTTTTTAAAATAAGCATGTCTCTCAATGGACTTATGGACAATGCACATCTGGAGAGCAGAGGTTGGTAGCAGAATTCAGTCTTCATAAATACCCAACATTCTTGCATTTAAGAATTTGAGTAAATAACAGTCAACTGCGTATGTTAACTGCAGCAAGAACAGATTACATTTACATAATTTAACCTTGGGGCTTTTTCTTTCCTTTTTTTTTTTTCTCCCCTTAGCATTCTCTCCCTCCAAGTGCATATGCCACAGTTAAGGCTTACTCAAACTTTGATGCTGACCGGGATGCTGCAGCCCTGGAAGCAGCCATCAAGACCAAAGGTGAGGAATATGGGCTGGGGCTTTGACTCTGTTTTTTAAGTTAGAATACTGGCATGCAAATAAAAAGCACAGTGTCTCACAACCACCAAGTTAATATCCTTAATCTGGCTCCCTATTTTAGGAGATTTAGGATTTCTCAGACCTCACTGATGAGATCCTGACAGAGCTAGCTTGAACTGTGTAAATCCATGCTTCAGAATATGTTTTAAAAGTTTGTGCCTAACAGTTATTCAGACTGCTGCTAAAAATGCCTGCTTTTTTGCTCTTGATTTGTCAGTACTTCCAATTCCACTACTTTATTTTGTCCTTCCTTACAGCTTTCCAAGCAGCTGAACAGGGATGGTTTGAACACTTTTCTACTGTGTTTTGAACTGAATGTTTGTATATCTTGTATTATTGTAGAGGTTGAAGCTCTAGAAACAGCAGAATCTAGTTTCTGAAATGATACGGCAGTATTCCAGGTGCAGGGCTATGTGGGTGTTCCCCACTTCCCAGAACCAGGTAGGCTGGCATCTCCTCGTGTCTGTGCCAGGATCCACCTCTTGCACTGATTGGTGGGAGACCAAGATGGAGCAGGGGAGATGCAGTCCCATGGAAAAACCTGGCACACTGCAACAAGCAGGAGCACAGGGAATATGAACTGCAGCTCCCGAGCAGTAGTACCTTGTTGGTGCTCCTAGGGCAGTGATCCTTGATCCTCATCCTGCTGTAAACACAGAAAGGATGTGCCAGGCTTACCAGACTTTCTCCAGGCCAGAGAAGCAACGGCTGGGCCCAGCTGGACATGCCAAGTCTGTTGCCTACATTTCAGGAGACAGAGAAATTTAAAAGCCAAACAGATTCTCATCAGAAAGAAATGCCAAGTCAGTGCCAACAAAGCACATGTCTGACTTGCTACAAAATGTGAAATCGCCCCTCCCTAACAAGCTTCCTTTCACAGAATGTCTTCTATTTAACTGGAAACATCTCTTGCATGCTCATTAAAGTAGATGAGGTTCTGGTTTTTAACCATTTTACGGTCTGTTTTAAAAAGTCCTCTTATAAGAGATGAGTAAAGTTTGTTGTGTTTGGCAGAAAATGCTTTGTGAATATGTAGACTTCTGTCAAGATTTAATGTTTTTTAAAGTGAGCAACAGTGTCCATTCTTGTTACCCACTGATAGAAATGCACTGATGAAATCTACCCTGAAACTTCCAGAGATTTTAGTGAACAGCAAAGAAAAATGTTTGAGCAGCTCAACTGCTTCACCCCGCCTCAGCAGATGTGAGTCAGCATCCTGTCCATGCAGCATGATTCCCAAGTGTGCAGGGCAAGCACTCATTTTCCATTAAATGCCAGAGCAATGCATTAGCTCATGTTTCCATCCTCAAAGCATTTGAATTAGAAACTTGGATGTGGTCATTTGTGGAATGCTAATCTATTACAATTGTCATAAGAATTGAAAATGTCATTTGGTAGTTTTGAATGCAAAGTGTGGTTTAAATTTAAAATTCATTACAACGCCTAAGAGATGGCTCTGTGCTGTAGCTCTTTTAAGGGCTGAAAGACTGTGTGTGTATGTGTATGCGTGGCTGTTTCTGGACTGGGAGAGTTTGCTTTCTTTTACAAAAGAAGAACACTTTAAAACACACTAGCTGTAGATTATGGCTGAAGCGTACAGTCAGCATGTTTTCAAACCAGAATTTCTAACTAAGACATATAATGCTTTCCAGAGCTTTGCTGTTTGCAGGCTGAACTTGTGTGAATAAGAGCACAGATGTAGGCCTGCCTCAGTAGGAGCTAAGGTCACAGAGTACAGTATTTCGTCATGAAAACTGTGGACAAGAGGCAGAAATAAGTCTGAATATTTTGGACTTGACTCCTTGTTCCATATTCTGTAATTAGTGGCTAAAAGGCTTTGTTGTATGCAGGTCATTCTGAAAGTAGTGTCTCCTATTTATTTCCATGGAAACTAGAACAAAGAGCACAACAACACTATTTGATAGAGCAAACTCTCAGCTACAGAACACTCTTTTTCAACGTTATCTGTGCCTTTTTGCCAGCAATGAACAAGAGCCTGCATGCTGCACTTGTAAAAATCTGTATGGCTGTCTGAAATGTGGCTTGTCTTTCATGTCACTGTACCACGGCTGAAACGCACCACCCACTGCCTCACTGTGCTCACATCCACTGTTTGGTCTCATACACGTTCAGTAAGTGTCAATGGGTGTCAACGGGTGCTATTTTTTCCCCACTTGGATGGTTTCAGTTCCGCACCTTTGCTTCATACACACTTCCATGTCAGACACCATTATTTCAGACTGCCCCTCTGCTGCCATCTGTCACATGGCACCAAAATGGAGTATTGGTGGGAAGGTTCAGCCTCTATTGCCATACCGCCAACATAATAAATTAGGAGGCATTACTTTCAGAGCAGCCCTCAGATATCTGCTGTGGTTGCTTCTAGTAATAAGGAATATAAGCATGGATGGATTCTGGAGGAGATCTGAGACCTGCCAGTTGCTGCTGATCCATTCCTTATTTCCTGGTTTCTGTTAAAAAAATTCATTTATGCAAATGCAAAAGAAGGTATTTGTTGTGTTTGTTGTAGTAAATACAGAGACCGAAGTCAAAACTCTGAGCTTGGTAGGGCATCTGTGTTAGAACCACCTATTTTCTTCACAGTCTGGCATGCAATTCACTGTGTAAAAATAGGGACAAAAAAAGCCCAGTTCCTTCCAGTGTCCAAAAAAACCAACAAAAACCAACCCACAACAAACCCTCCTGTTACATTCTGAGTGAACAGAGTATACTGTTTTATTTTCCCATTTTTATATTTGGACTGTTAAGTGACTCGAGGTGAATTAGAAAACATAGCTGCTTTATTATGGCGGCTTAACTGAAAACACTCACACGAAAGGATGGGCTTTAATGAGTTCACGTTTGTGTCAGTTTTAAAGCGTCTGTTTTTGAGCAAGTTTATTTGCAGAGTATTGACTGAGCACAAGTGAAGCAGGAAACAGAAGCAGCAAAGATGGTCATGGATGAGACTTTGTTGATGCCTATACGTGCCTGTGCACACAAAGATCTTCACTGCATTGAAAATTTGGGCTTTCTTCAAGCCACAATGCTACACGTACCAACTAATAATATTAGAGCAGTTGAGCTCTGCTCCAGACTGCACATGTGCTGTGTTTTGAGTGTCAGAGAACACAAAGAGAATACAGACAACACAGAGAATACTAAGAGAAGAGATATGCTTTAATTCTTTATCTTATGTCTTTGTAGGTGTGGATGAAGTTACCATCATCAACATCCTGACAAACCGCAGCAATGAACAGAGGCAGGATATTGCCTTTGCCTATCAGAGGAGAACCAAAAAGGTAGCAAAACAGGCAGAAATAACAATTATTTAATATTTTTCTTGTGGATAGTTAGATTTTCAGGCCTTGTACATCTCACAATTAACTGTGAATAAATGAGATCATATTATTGGGCTTACCTTTTCACTGGAAGCAAAGTTGCATTTACAGTGTCCAAATCTACGGAAGATTTCCCAGCACTTGCAGAGATCATGATGATACCATATCAGCCAGCTAGCCACCAGACATGTTAGTGAAAAGCCATTGTCAGGGAATGCCTCAATTTGAAGGCAGAAGTGAAGAGACTTTGGAGGATATTTATTTATTTATTTATTGTATGGCAACTTAGCATAAGGAAAATATCTGTTCACAAAGGTAGCTTAAATGAGGAAGGACTGCAGTCAGCTGTGCAGAAAGTGCTGTAGACAGGGAACAAAGTGATATACTGAACTGAACTTGTCAAAAATGTATGCACTCATCTATTGATAGAAAGAAAGCTGTAAAATATTTGCAGCAGTCTGCATTATGAGTCTTTCTGTCTTGAAGGCAAGAGATGTTCTCTTGACTTTCGAAGTTGAGAGTCTTATTATAATTTAAGCTTTACGCCCACATAGAAGAAGAAATTTGTGTAGAATTGGGATTATGATGAATGTGTCTCTTTCAGGTTTGCCAGACCCCAAACGGTAGTCCTCCAATAGCAGCCCAGAATGCACATCCAAATGTAAATCTAGAGTTAAAGTTTGGAAATTCACCAGCTTTATGCATGGCTGATACAGGCACATACATGCGGAAGCACATATCAGTTGGACATATGCATGTGTTTGCGTGTCCTGCACCCTGACGGTCACTGTCTTGTGAGCACTGGGGGAATTTCTCATGTAAGCTGGACCCCAGTAATGAAGTGTGTCACTCAAAGCTCTGTTAAATGTTTTGCATGACCACAGAAATGCACAGTCAAAAAAATCTACGGCTTCTTTCATCTAAGTGTTATCTCTTCCTTTACCTTTTTTCTTTGCTGCAACCCAAGAGCAAACTGAATTTATCAAGTATAACAAGTGCCAAAGGATAAGCAAGTACAGAAATAATGGAAATGTGCAGTAGAAACCACTCAGTGAAATAAGCAATTGAATGATAAGAGAGGAGGAAATAAAATACAAAAAGACATATCTTGAACTAATATGTATGTTTCAGGGCAAGTATCACATGGATTTCTTTGGCAATGTGTTGTACTAGGCTGCTCATTTTGCTCAATATAGCTGCTTGTTTTGTGTATTGTTGAAATAGTTTATTATAATAAAAAGTCACAGATTTACATCTTTTTTCATTCCTGTGAGTTGAGCTAGGTTTAATGGGAGCTACTGATAATCTCGAGGAACAGTTTGATTTGTGAAGTCCTTCCCTATTACCAACATTAATGGAACTACCATTGACTACTGGGGAGTCTGCATTTGTGTCTCACCAAAACTTTGTGTGTGTGTGGAACTTTGGATCCAAATTTTGGGCTAGTGTACTAGAATATCTGTTGGACTAAAGCAGATAGATGTCCAAAGCTCACTATGTTGGTCAATCAGTGTAGTAAGCACATACAGTGTTAGCATACATTAACATTCTAGATTGAGTTGGTGACTTTGGAAGCAAACTAAGTGCCCTGGCTGTTTATCTATCTGGTATAAACATACCTGCAGTTTAGCTGAGGTCACTTTCTCCTGCAGTTCTCCCCGATCCCCAACCTCACAGACTGTTCATATAAAACACAGAGGCTCTTTTCTGTATGCTACATACCTAAATTCAGCTTACGTATTGGCCTGTGTGGACCCTGAACTTGATTCCAGGAATTTGAACTTTGGAACTGCACTATAATGAAGCTGGTGCTAGCTTTATTCAAGTTCCATCTGAACTCATAAAAGATGAAGTGACACTGACTTTGATTGCTGCAGATTTGCATGCATTCTATAAAGCGAACACGCCTGTTTCTTCCTATGGGATTGACTGACAGTTAACAATGGATTTAGGGTGCACAAATCTGATTGTTTTCTTGAAGTTAGGCATAATTTCTCTGTTGTCAGGGATTGTTGTTTTCTTTCAGTCAGCTGTTTAGAAACTGGACCTTTACAGTGGAAAAACTGTGCAGTTTTCCAACTTCTCAGCTAACATTGGGCTGCAGGAATAGGAAAAACACAAATATGGTGCTACAGGAAAATCTGTGAACGTCTGATGGAGAAGCGCTGACTGCAGGGAGTCAGGCTCAGATCCATCGGTGCTTATTAGATCTAACGAAGTGTCAGTGCTTCAAGACTGGAGCTGAGCTGTTCAGAGTCACTTGGATGTCTCTGCATCATGCTCTGCAGCACTTTGCCAGCCGCCGGTGAATTTCTTCTTATTTTCAAAGGATAAGAAAATCTCCATTTGCCCTCGCTTCTTTCTTAGGCTTTCAGAAAACAAAAGCTCTTTGTGTTCCTTTTCCTTGTCAGTTGTGTAAGAAACACTGGCAGACTTGGAGACTTAAAGTGCTACAGGCTAAATTTTCTGGAGATCAGAAGTGAGCTTTAATTTTTTTCTTCCTTCTTGTCTCCTTTATTTTACAGGAACTTTCTGCAGCACTTAAGTCTGCTCTGTCAGGTCATTTAGAGGCAGTGATCTTGGGTTTGCTGAAGACACCATCACAGTATGATGCGTCTGAACTGAAAGCTGCCATGAAGGTAAATGAGCTTTGAAATGTAAATGTTATTCTGGTGTCACTATCTTAAGAATGAATATGGCCTTTGTATCCAAGGCCACAGTTTTCAAATATGTCCACTGTTTGTGTTTTTTTTGTTTGGTTGGTTTTGTACCACAGTTTACGTATCCATCTGCACAGCATACAACGTCTGAGTGTGAAATAAAAGGCATTCTGGAACGGTGTGATTTTTGAAGCGTTAATTAAATCCTCTTCTTGGGGAAAAGTACAGTCAGGAATATCTGCTAGGCTGCTATGGCTGCTTGCTGCTCTCATTGCTGCTCTTAAAAATAATGTACAGGTTCAAAGTAGAAAGAAGTGTAAGAGAGCAACTGCTTGCTGGAGCTGTTAAATCCTCGGCTAGCATTTGTAGGTGGAAAGAGTAGTTCCCAATTACTGGGTCATTTTGCTGATTTTGAAAGAACATCCTGTACCAGATCGGCCTCTGCGAAGATTACGAGGAGGAGGAGAATGTGATGATGAGATATCAAAGCAATCTTGGAGATACTGCACAGCAGTGACTGAACTTACTGAGTTCAGACCCCTACAATCACAGGCAAGCGTGAAATAAATGGCTAGTTTAGGAATATCTGCTCTGCTGGCCACTAGAACAAGACATGAAGTGGTGCTTATGCCCGTGCTTTTACTTTTCTAAGCAAGCGTATGTTTGGGAGTTTGTGTTTATAATCAGCCCTTATGTTTCAGTTTCTTTATTAGGTTGATTAT
>PPHD01018890.1:0-14345 GCA_002909625.1 Bambusicola thoracicus | reverse complement strand
GGGGGGGGGGGGGGGGGGGGGGGCTTTGAGCTCCCTTCCAACGCAAGCTGTTCTGTGATTCTCTGATTCTCTGATTTATTCAACAGAACAGAGATACCATAGGGATGTTCACTGCTCCACAGAAAATAAGCCTTTTGAACCCACTTCTTACTAAAAGAGCAGTGAACTCATCCCACTCATTGCAGCCGTTGCCCTCTGTGGTGTGAACACTGGGGACTGTCCTGGCAGACAGGTGTCCTCCAGGATGCACAGATCCAGCCTCGCTGCAGCCCCTCTGAAGATACACAGAGAACTCAGGGATGTGGGAGCTTAACAGAGGCACCAACTTCTACACCATGTACTCTCAAATACCTCAGCTTCCCAAGAGACCAGAACACCATACCGCATTATTCACAAAAACAAAAGAGAAAAAAAAAAAAAAAACCACCAAATTTCCTTAGACTTACTCTTCTTAACTGCCCAAAAGAAGAGAGAAAAAATGTTTTCTGTTTCAGATTCTTCTACAAAGAACAAAACGTAAATGTTATCCAGCATAAAAGGACCTGAAAACCAAACCCAAACTCACATGAGCTTTCACTCCAGTGACAAAGCAACTTGGCTATGCTCGATTAAGGAAGGCACAGCTGGCGGGTGCGGGAACTTCAGATCTTCTGGTTTAATCCAGTCCTCACAAGCAGAAGTAAGTAAATCAGTGTAATTTTTCACACATGGCTATATTGACCCTCTGCTAACCCTCCTCCAACCCCAGCTACAGAGGGGGAAGTCTCACACCACTTCTCCCCACTACTGCAGTGAATTCCCTAAGTAGGCAGCACTGGGGCTCTCCTCTCCAGTGGAGCGGCCTAAGCAGGTGTGGCAGTGCTCTTCCCCTGCTTCTAACCTGGGCTCTACCCTTCCCAAGGGTGTAAGGTTTGTAACAAAGCTCATTATGTCTGAATTGCATTTCTTGTGCCTCTTGCATTGCATATAATCTTCCTGCAATACTTAACTATTGAAATTCCTGCTGCAGAAACTCAATCTTTTCTGTTTGGTGTCCATTCTTCAAGATAGCATTGCATTTTGAAGAAACAAAACATTTGTTCATTGGCACACTTACTCAAGCATGTGCATAAAATCAGTGTATGTGATATGAAATGTATGCGAGTAAGGTTATTCACAGAGATAGTGGTAAAGGAAGCATTTAATTGGCGATTGTTACATACACAGATGAAGGGTGCAAAAGGAAAAACACTTGAACCAGTTATAACCTGCACAGAAGTGCATTCCTTTTGCTGATGTCCTCAGAGAAAAAAAGTGAGAGGAAACACCCCAAACACTATTTCTGTTCATCTCACAAAATATAACACATCATGAGCTTGAGTGAGAGCTAATATTCCCTGCTCCTCCTTTTCAGGCTCTAGGTGCAGCCATAAATCCCTGTGTTTGACCGATGAGGTAAAGACAACTTTTCAGCCTTCATTCCATATTGCCTGACTTTTACAGCTTTAAAAATTATGTCAATATTGCCTTTGCAGTGCAATATTTTTTTAGTTCTCCTTGGGTCTATTCTAAGTTTGCTTAAAGATAAAAGAGCCGATAATTAATTTGTGCAAAAGAAAAGGCAGATCCTTAAATCCTTTCCTGCTGGAGAGCAAACCAAAGTGTGTGCTTAGTGATGGCAGTAGTTAAGGGGTTTCTCATATTCCTCCTTTTCCCATGAGGAAGAAGGTGATTTGTCAAAGCCCTTATTATATAGGAGGATCCACTTACAGTGTTTGCGGACATGAATTCAATCCCAGGCTATGCGTTCTAGCATTCTTATAAAGATTCCCATATTAGCACTGCTGATCAGCATCGTGCTGCTCGAATAAGCTGTTCACAAAGTCTCCATTTGAACTACTCAACAAAAAGCAATGTATTGCTATTAGTCACATGTAACTCAGAATTAAGTTAAATACTCTTAATTTAGAATGTTATTCCTTGGCTACCCATTAAGCAAGCCATGGAAGCAGGCCTCCTAGCAAACTGCCCTCTTTCCCTGGCCTGCTTTGGATGCGTTACGAATGCCCACCAGTGAGAAGCAGAGTTTTTCAAAACTGTTCTGAACAAGATAATTGGATGCCGAAGGCAACAGTACCTTTTCTACTGCCTTCAGAAAAAAATACTGTTGGAAACTCACTTGACACAGATGACTTCTGTTTCCCACTGCTGACCTGCATCCAGCAGACTCCAGTTCCTGCTCTGGTCCTTAGAGTCATGCACTGGTGTGATACGGCTATTGCAGCCTTTAGTTTGGCACTTTGGTTGGATGTCAGGCAGTTCTTACACCTGTAACAGTGTTTCCTAGTCATTTAATTCAGAGAGATGTTCATCATGATGCAACAGGATTCCCACCTTCCTACACCAGGTGAGATTCTGCCCATCCTTGTTGAGTGAGCAGCATTTTCAGAAGAGAATTCACCATATGATGCTGTTTTGCTTAATTTTTAAGTTCTTCTCCTTACCTCACCAGCTCGGTTCAGTGCCTAAAGAAAAAACTTTGCAGCTGTTAGTTTTGTGATGTAGTTGGTTTTGGGGGGGCTCTTTGAAAACTCAAGAGGGCACATCTTCTGCCTCAGTCTCTGTGAAACCTCAGGCAGATTCACACAGAATCATAGAACCATGGAATCATAGAATGGTTTGGGTTGGAAGGGGACTCAAATCCCACCCAGACTCAACCCCTGCTGTGGGCAGGGCTGCCCCCCCCCAGCTCAGGCTGCCCAGGGCCCCATCCAACCTGGCCTTGAGCGCCTCCAGGGATGGGGCACCACAGCTACTCTGGGCAGCTGCACCAGCACCTCACCGCCCTCTGGGGAAAGAATTTCCTCCTAACATCTCACCTAAATTTCTCCTCTTTTAATTTTAAACCCTTCCCACTTGTCTTCCATTATTAAACTGTATAAAATCCTGCTTAGGACCTCCCTAATAGATGTAACTGCTGTTATTTAGTCTAAATTTCTCATAGTAGAATTGTCTGTAATCTGTGTGTTTCTGCTCATAAACTGAAGCTTATACCTTATATGAAACAAGCTGTAGACAGAAAAAGTAGAATTTGTTAAATCCAAAGCACTTACTAGCAGATTCTTGAAAAGTTTTCTTTGAGGACGTGTTGCTGAGAAACATACAGTGTAAAATCACAAAACATTAGTCAAACAGCAGGAGAAGTATGCAGTTCTTGATCTTTCCTACCGCGCTACCATTACCCACAGGAGATCAGCATTTACTACTTTCTCCTTGCCATTTTTGGGAGTGGTGAAATTCAGTTCTTTGCATTTATAGAAGTGACTGATCAAAACACTTTTCAGATAGGGACCCTGGAAACATTTCCTGTTGATTTTGAGGCTTGACAGTTGGATTTCTCTCCGCTCAGCTTGAGCCATGGCAACCATGACACTTCTGGCTGTGTTGGATTTCAAGATGTTTCAAATTTCACATGCTCTTTGGCGAAAGGACCTCTAGAGGGAGGCAAAAGGAGGTGTGTGTGTCATGGTGAACAGCTTCAAAAAAAAAAAAAAAAAAAAAAAAAAAGGGTGAGGGAGAAGGCTATCTTTGCAGGCCAAATGGACTTCACACCTCTTGAGTTCTTGAGTTCCATCTGTGCTATCATGGTCCATCACAGTTCCCTGACCCTCTACTTCAGGAATATCAGTTTGGACTCCTCCTTTGTGGCAAGGGCATTCTGTGTCCTACTTAATTCCCTTCTCACTCCCATACAGTGGCTCTCATTATTCTTTATCCTAGCAACTCTCCATTTGCCTTGTATCTGAGTCCTACAGTCTTCACCTACAGCAATGGTCAGTTTTCCCTTCATCACTTCAAATATAAACTGCTGTCTGTACAGGAGTTTTTATGCAGTATTTGCTGCTGAAATATACAGTTATATTTTAAATATTTTTGCTGAATTTTGTAACACGTTATTTCGGAAAGAATGTAGCTCTTACAGTCCTGAACTGCTTTGGGAAAAGTGTTCTTCTGTATTCTGTGAGCCTTTGAAAGACAAAGGACTTTTTATGGTTGAGGTTTTTTTTTTTTTTTTACTTTTTTTCCCCTCAGCATAAAACAAGGAAGCCAAATAAACTACTGAACCCTCTTGACTGGGACTGTGAGTCAGCTCCAGGGAGAATCTAATCAACGACCTGTCATCTTGCCTTAGCTTTAGGAGGGTGGGGGAGTTCTTCTCAGGGAAAGTGTCTATCACCTGGTTTCTGCTGCCAAGTGTGTCATGGGGAGCTGGGATTCTAAGTTCTTGTTTTTAATCAATATACCTTTCTGAAGCTGGGTTCAGCAATTGGCTCAGCCTCTTCCATGCACAGAAGGTCTGTGTACTTTAGACTCTCAGCCTCTTTGCACGTGTAACTTTTTCAGAAATGCACAAGAGACATAGGAGCTCAAGCCACAGCAATGTGAAAAGATAAAGGCTCCCAAATCTCTTTTGGTGCTTGAGAAAAGTCTTGCTATTGTCCCTTCTGATCACAGTGGGAGGAAGAAGGAAGAAAGATGGGCTGTGAGGCATGCCTGTGCCATTTCAAGATTTTACAGCTGAAAGACAAGATCTTTGAAGCCAGTTGTGTAACTGGACTGGGAGTCCAGAGGGAGTGCAGAGCACTGGTGTGAAGTGCTTTCTTTGGCATGTCTGACTCAGGAGACAAGTCTTATGAACCAGCTACAGGTTCTGAGTGCCTTTTTGTGGTTAACTCCAGCTTGAGAATGTATTGCTTGCAATAGTCTAACTTGAAGGTGATGAAAACATAGTTTGCTCAGCCAAGTTCCACATCCAAATCTAAGGGGCACAATTTCCTGGCTAGTTTCAGAAGAAATTAGGTGTTCCTGTTGTTATTTTGGTTTCCTGAATCAGAAAGAACAATGGGAACCCTAGGACCACATCCATCTTAGCTGTGGGAGGACCAGTTCTTCCAAGAGAGATGAGGCCATCGCTCCAACAGTCCTCTAGGTTTCTTCCTTCTTGCTACATTCACTTGTTTTCTCCAAGTCATTCTCTAGAAGAGACATTTTTATATCTGTTTTTCAACTTTCTTCACACTGCAAATAACTAGAAAATATGTTGCCAGGCCAAGGAAGAGAAGGGACTAAGGCTGCTGGGATAGTGGTGGCCCATAACTCTTGGGTATGGTTGTCCCAGCTCATGGTTTGACATCACCAGCTGACAGGAAGAGGATGCTGAGATTCTGCAGAATTTCACAGCTAAAGGCACTCGTGTGAGAAGATCAAGAGACACAGAAACTACTTGGAGTCTCTTTATTCCAAGATGGTTTATATGGCCAGCAGCTCCATACTAGTATGGGCACTTGTTTCTCTGGGTTGTGTTACTCCACTCTGCTACCTTTCTTCTAGTACAAGAGTTCATTTTCCTCTTGTTGCTGAGATCCTGCCAGTTCCTACAGGCTGCATGTCATGAATCCTTGATAATGCAGCATATTTCAACAGCTTTTCACACTGATGATTGCAGATTCTTGCTGACAGTTTTTCTCTGAAATGAGCCTTATATGGTTTTTGACACTTATGAGAGAAGTCATGATTCAGTTAAGAGTTGCTGCAAGGCAGTATGAATGGATTTAAAATATGGCCTGTTTCTACCACCCTTCCCATTACACACAGAGTTCAGAATGCTTTGTAAGGCCTTTTGCTCAGACTATACTAAATATGGAATATCTTATCATCAGCATGCTTACATCCGACAGCTGAGCTCTGGTGCTAGCAGAGGGAAATTCAAATGATATTCCTTGACGGATTCAGAAGATCAGCTCTGTTGTAAATACAGGGGTGATGTAGAGTAAATGCAAATGAGTAGGGTGTTTATATCTAGCTGTGTTGTGTGTATCAGAAGAGAAAGCAATTTGAAGGTGTTGAGTGTTATTAATTTGGTTATTTTTGATTCTGACTTCTCGGTGGATAGACAGGCATATGAAAGTGTCGTAAGAGTAGTTTTGTTTTCCAGTTGCTGTTTTTTATATCTGTAAAATCTGCATATTGTATATGTACCTTTATTTTCTTTGCAGTCACCCTGCAAGAGAATGACTGCTGTCTTGGCCATACTTTTCTGCTACTGTAGTTCTAGACAACAGAAGACACAACTACATGTTCTCAAAATGTGCTGGGCAGACACTGTCACAAAACAAAGATTGCTGTTACCTCACTTTGCTGATGTTTGAGACCTTATCATGAGATCTGTCCTGAAGACTTGGTGGCGGAGTGTGGCTCAGAAATGGGAGATTAAATATGAGCACTCAGAAGGGATTTAAGCTCAGTGTGAGAAGTTATCTCCAGGAGGAAATGAGATGTGGGAATGTGCTCCAAGCACTGCTCCTCACCTGCTGTGCAACCAAACAGTTCTGTACCTTGGTTTCTCTTTTTGTGTAGTGCAGGTCATGTTATCTACCTTCTTCTGTTTATCTTTCTCAGATCGAGAGTTGTCTAGACGTGTAGCGAGTAAATATTATGCTATGTTGTTTGAGGTGAGCACAGAAGAACTCTCCTACAGTAAATGTGCATCAGTTTTTTCTTGACATGGAGAAGCAGATCCTTACCCTGAAGTTCACTCACCCCATGTGCCTGGCCTGACTTACACAAGCCTTTCCTTTTAATCGTGGAGCAGAGAGCCGCTAGACATGTTGGATAGCATCCATTTAGTATGCTATTTTCCACACAGTGGCTATCAAAACCTATTTCTGCTCACCTGACAATGAAGAAGATTGAAGATTTTTTATTCCAAAGCAAACAACAGTAAAAGCTTTTGCTGACCTATTGCCACTTGCCTGAGGACTTGGAAGTGAGCTACAAATTGCGTGTCACTCAGCAAGCCATTATAAATTCAGCATGTTCCTTCTATCCAAATCAAAATGTTGATACAAGTTTGGTACTCAGACAGGGCCAGCTCACCATGCCCTGCAGGGAAAGGCCTGGCAAGGTCTGGCCAACATAGCGCCTGTGGGACCAGAGGCCTTCCTGGAAGGTCAGTTGTATATGTTCACGTCTATGTAGAGAAGGAAAGAAGGGAGGCCCTTGTATAGCTGTCTATCCTTCAGAAACCAGAACCCACAAAGTGCCAGATGCCTTCAGTTCCCATTGACTTCAGCAGCCATTCATTAAGAGTGATGGTGTGTGTCAGGAGAAGAGCCTGAGCCCTTGCATACATTTTGTTCTCTTTGTTCACCTGGTAAAACTGATGCCATATTATTAATCTACTCAGATTTATGGCAGCTGTTAGTACAATACTTTCTGTGTTTGATTCTCTTTTGTCTGTCTGTGTCCTGAAGGAAGTTGAGGCAATGAGAAATTAATTTTATGCTTCTGTAGATGTGCCTCTCTGTGATTCTTCTCTGAGAATGAGTTCCATGGCAATGGGAACCTACTCAAGCAACATCCTCGGGCTTTTACTTCTAGCATATTTTTGGGTTTCTTTGTGTTTTTGTTTTTTTTTTCCCCCAAAAGTGATTTTTGCATCTGGTATCCCCAGGAACATGGATTGCTCCATGAGTGCCACAGAAATTTTGAGATATAGATTGCTTTCACAGTGTGCCCAGAAGCAAGCCTTACAACCCTAATTATTTTTAGATGATTTTTCATCTCACTGATATAGCTTTTTCCCAGTATCAGTGAATGTCAATGATGACCTTTTACTACCGGGCCACTGGATGTAAGAAAAAATAATTTGAAGTCTAGTAAAACAGTAATAATTCAATGGTGATATATTCAGATGTGTCTGGAGAGGTTTCAGGATTATTTTATCGGTGGAAGTACCACAGTTTCAGAGGCCTGAATTTGCCATTTACTTTTTGTTTCAGAAGCAGCAATGTTCAGTCTAAGAATATGTAGTTTTTACAAACAGAATCTGATAGAAATAACATATGTCTTTTTTAAAACAATGCTTGGTAATAAACCCAGACCTCCAGTATTTTAAAGATATATGTAAAGCTTTGGTGCCAGCTACTCAAAAATCATTTAGAGACCAGCAACACAGGATCAGATTCTGCTGCTGTTCCTCAGCATGAGTTGCATTTTGCTCCAACTCAACTCTTTTGAGGCTAATTTGTAAGCAGATAAAACTTGGTGTGAGAAAGAGCAGTAGAGCTGGGCCCTGAGTCACACAGCACTTAGCAAAAATTAAAAAATACCAGAGGCACCTGAAATTTTCACTGAAGACTGGTGATCACCAGCAAATAATTATTATTAAAGTGGTAACAGCAAGTCTTTGCTTCACTGGCCTTTTACTACTTTGAGTGAAGAGTTATTTGCCAGATTATTACTATCTTGGCACTCGATGCAAAAACAAACAAACAAACAAACAAAAACCAACCAAAAAAAAAAAACAACAAAAAAACCCACCCAGTAGTTTTACATGGTTCTTAAAGCAGAGTATACACTTATTGAATGGAAGCATTTATTAAACATACGGGGACAGATTTTCAACAGACATTAAATATCTTGCCTCCACTTGCCAAGGACTCCTGCTTGCTGTGTTTTATTATGCTGACAACTGCAAGTTGCATGGGTAGAATATGGTAGAAAAAGGAAATAGGTGGAAACATGGCTTTACTCTGGAGAATCAAAGCATTTTATATCTTCTGATATGATGTAGATATGAACACTGTGGGCTTGGGTAGCCCTCACAGTTTTGTCCATTACAAAATCATGAGTGGCACAGAGAAGTGGGGAATGACTTCTAATATGGGACACACTTTAATATTAAGCATTTATAGGGGGTGAAAAAGTAGTTAGACAAAACAGTGAAAGAAAAAGTCATTAAGGTGAAATGCAAAGATAACATTTCAGGGTCAAGAGGTCTGCGATTGTCAGCTTGCTGGAGGGAGGGATATTATTCTGGAAAAGAAATGTCACATGCTTTTCTGTTTTTACTCTTTCCTAAACCTCAGCTATTGGCGCTTTTGGGATAGACTACAGGAAAGCATGGATCTTTGATCTAACTTGCTTGTAATTTTTTTTATATTGATAAGTAAAACACATTTTTGAGTCAAAGAATGAGAAAAACTTTCAGAAGGAGGCTGTTTTATATTGAGATACACACTTACTTACTCTATAACCTGGATTTAAAACACAACTTAAATCTCCCAAATTAGAATAGTTCAGATCGTTTGGTGTGATCTCATCACCATATGTGTTGATGGTACAGAATTACTAGGCCAAGGGAGACTTTGATGCCAAAGTTCAGGCTGATTAAAATTAAATGGAATGTTTCCAGTTTACAAAGTTGGGTGAATCTTTGTCCATCTCACAGATAATCAATTTGATCTCCAGGAGAATAGGGCATATCTTGCAGACCTCCTCAGTTTTCCTTACCTTGGCTCGACTTCCACTAAAAGATGTAGACCCTTCAACCACATAAAAACATTCAGACATTTCCCAGCAATGTTAAATACCAGTAGATAGACCATCCAACTGGTTGAATATAGGGTGCTATTAAAGGGAAAAATTACGGTTGTACAAAGAAAGCTGTAGTAGGTGTTCAGAGGCATGAGTTATGTGCACTGCTGGTTTCTGGCATACCTTCCTCTGCTCAGGTAGACATCATCAAACAAAAAGGGCTGCACATTCATGTGGCTTAAAGTTAGCTTGAATTAAGGTCTTCTGCTAGCACAATTCTTGTCTTTCATTTGTTTCCAGAGTTTATCACCAGTTGAGGTGATCCTAGCAATCATGTCCTCTGAAAACATATCAGTGTGAACAGTGATTAAGCGATAATTTGACACCATCCAGGAGTAAAATCTTTATCCAGGACTTATTCAAGTGAACGGTAACTTCAATGGGTACTGAACTCGGGGCTGAGAGATTTCTACATTCATCTATTTATCACATTTGTGCAGTGGAAAAAAAAAAAAAGCAACATCTAGATAAGTCAGAAAACATGTAGGGATGATCAGTGATGTGAGTCACAGAGAAGCTACACAGATATCAACAAGAGGGCCTGCAGGCTGTTATTTCCTCCTCTTTTGCAGTAATTGATTTGTAAAATGTTTCACCAGCCATACAGCACAACATGCTGCACTGCTTTATCTATCAGCATTCAGATGATCTAATGCTACTGGCCAAATCCAAGGGATGACTGTTCCATAGAATGTATTAAGCCCCGGGAAGAGGAAGACAGGTTTTTTTTTCTGTGGAAACAGGCTTATATCTGTATCCCCAGTAAGGCTTTAAAGCAATTCTGGGGGGCAAGAGAGTTCTCATGGAGAATCTGATACGTAACATAAAGAGAGCTTTGATACATAACATAAAGAGAGCTTGACCATTTCTGCATACCTTGAGCCTCAGGACCCAGCAGCTGTTGTGATCTTCACGGGATGCATGATATTCCAGTGATATGTGAGAGAATGGAGAACAAATAAAACAGAAAGAGGAGGGATTAGATAGTTTAGGTCCAAAAAGCATTAAGCAGCCCCTGATAACTCCTGGGAACTATTTATTGATTCCTTCTATGCACCGCACATTCCCATTAAGTGATTTCATTTCCTTATTTCTCCTAATCACTTTGCTTGGTTTAGAACTCTTTTGCTCTCTGCAACCTGGAGGTGCATAGATAAGTTCCATCTCTCATGTGGCTACACTTTTTATTACACATGAAAAGTTGAAGCAGTAAAAGTAACTCCTTGGAGCCAGTAGGTCTGGAGCTTTCATCCTCATGAATTGCTGTGCCAAGGAAGCACTGGAGGGTTAATCGCTGCATTAGGCTTTGGCAGAAAGTCATGCCTTTTTCCATCTCTGTGATGGGCACTAACAAAGTCACTGGAAGATGTGGCTGCTTATGAAAAAGCATATTGCTGCCTTGGAAATAGTAGGAAGGGACTAGGAATAGTAATGAGTCAGTGATCACAGTACCTTAAGTCAGTAATCACAGAATCATAGAATCACTGAGCTTGGAAGGGACCCTTAAAGGCCATCTGGTCCAACCCCCTGCAATGAATAGGGACACCTACAGCTCCATCAGGTGCTCAGAGCCCAGTCCAGCCTGACCTTGGGTGCCTCGGAGGACAGGGAGCCATTATGACAACAGTTGTAGTGACAGCAGTGCAACAGCATTGGAATAGCCCCAGGTGTCGGGCTAGCCAGACCCAGGGCACTTGGGCAAGTTTTTGTTCCCTCCCTGGGAACTCTTCTTAAAACAGGGCCTCCTGAGAGGTGCTGCAGGGACAGAGCAATCCTGGCCACCTGGCACTCTCCTTGCAGATTTTGCAGTCAGTTTAGGGCTGGAATTCCTCAGCCTGGCTGCTTGGCAGCACTTACATCCAAGCCAGGAAGAAAAATCCACAGCTACATGGGAACAAGAAGGAAATGAAAACAGAGATCCAGGACACTGAGTATATTTCTATTGGCTCTGCCTGCCGGGTGCAGTATATCAGTTCCCGAAAGGTCCCTCCTTTGCAGATATTTACAGAGGCATCTGCAGCAGGCAACTGGACAGTACCTAAGTGGTTGAAAAATAAACCTGCAATACCGTATTTCCCATTCTTTGGAACATGGTAAAAGTGTCTCCTGTTCCTTTCAGCTCCTAAACTGGATACATTCATCAGCTCATGAAAAGACACTGGCACATGGTCTGGGGAGACACATGTTCAAAGGAAACAAACCTACACCACCAGTAGTTTCCAAATTAAATAAATACCCTTGTCACTGTATGTACTTTTGTAAACCAAGATACCAGCGCTGTGAATCATGTTCCTCCATGGGATGCTGAGCTCTTTGGAAGACCTTTGCACAAAGGTTTTGTACACAAAGTATTTGTCTCTGTTTAAAAAGTCACTGGTTTCCTCTGCGATGCTCAGTCATACTCATTTGGTGATGTCTTGCAGTAAAGACATGCAATCAACATGGAGTCAGGAATCATTTAGCACTGGTAATAAAACAGCTCATCACAGACTAGAGAAGAGTGTCCATACCCATTTTGCTGCATGGGGAGGAGGATGATGTGCTATTGGAAAAGTATGAGCATCAGTCCTTCCCTCAGAGCAGGGCTCAGTGCATAGCTCTTCCTTGGAGTTCACATTCAGCTCACGAGGGGCAAAAAGCCATCCCATTGCAGAGATACGGCACCAGACTGAAGGCTTCATTTAATCCTGCTTAAGGAGTTTTGAATATTGCATGGATCTGCTACTCCCTCACAAGGGGAGAATTTTCACCTCAAAAGGCCGGGTAATAGAAGAGCTCCTGACACCCACTCACTCTCCCCCAAAAAATCCACCACTGGGCCCAGAAACAAGTCTGTAACTTGAGTTTCAGAGCAGTCTGGATGCAGATTGAGAATGATCTGTGCTGTGTTTTACATGAGTGCAGCTTCTCTTACTTATTACGCTGCTTTATGATTCCTCATAGACAGAAAGGATTAATTTCCCATTCACATCCAGGGACAACACACACTAGCAGCTATTGGATGCAGTTCGTCACCTGTTCAAGTCCCTCATGCATTGATAGGAAAATTAAATTCAATTTCCTTTCAAGTTTAAATATCTCTAAAGATATTCCCCAAACCAGGAAAGCACTCAAGTGAGTGCCTTAGCCCGAGCATGAGAGCAGAGCTAGCAATGCTCCTGGACAGGGCTGTGATCTATCACAGACATGCACCTGCACCCGAGAGTGAACACCCAGCACACGGCGTGAGGTTAAGGCACTGGGGTACCAGAAACACTTGATTACTGTTGAGGTCCTATGATTTTGCTCCTGTCTGCAAGATTTTCAGTTAAAAAAAACCCAAGAAGACCAACCGAAAAAGCAAACCAACACACCAACCCAAGGAAATTAGCTACAGAAAGGCAACGTTTCAAAAGCACATAGTTCTCTCGGTCTCGGGGGGAAAATTTTACACAATCCTAGTTTCAAAATAATGTTCAGGTTGCAAAATTGAGCAATCATAAAAGTCAGGAAATTTAAAAAGTTAGTACGTGTCTTTCAATGTTAGCTCAGCAACAGCAAATATATGTGGTGGGAGTTTATGCTTGCAATTTCTGGGTTATATATTTATAAAGTTTATATATATATAAACTTTAAAGTATTCTTGTTGACCTTTAATAAGCAACATAAACTATATCGGGTATTTAATGTCTGTAAAAGGAATCTTAATTATAAGAATTTCCTGGCTGTGGAATTCAGAGCGCTTGATTTTGAAATATAAAATGTGTCCACTGGATTGCTGAGTTATTTTGGCTTTTTTTCTCACTTATGGGTGAAAGTAACCGCTGGTACAGAATGGGAGTTTCACCTGCATCAGAACACAATTCTCACATCACAATACTTCTGTGATGTTTATGAAAGGCTGTGATTTATAGGGCTGGTGAAGACTGACTTAATTCTGGGGGTTGCTGTGAGAAGTACGAACTTCTGTGGTAAAGGGACCGCAGTGCTTCCCCCTTTTGCTGGCAGGAGAACGAAACCTCCCCAAACAAATGTGCTCTACCTGAAATTAATAATACGGAGCTGTTCCGCTAAATGTTTAAAATACGGACTGGTCTTTCCAGGCCAGATGTATGACTTTCTCAAATCAACGTGTTGTGGTTTAACTTACCGTGAAAACCTAAATACAGTGTGATGGTAGTGTTTAGATAAGACAGATGTAGAGCGCAGCGCAGGCTTGGTCTTGCAGAAATGCTGATCCTTATAAATGAGCTGTATTGCGCTGTGGGATTTTCCTGGCCGAGTCTTTCAAAACCCAGGCTAGATTAAATCATCACAGCTGGGGAGAAAATATCAAGAGTTAAATAACTACTTTATGAGAGCTGTAAGAGTGTGAAAGTTTTAAGAAGTTAAATAATTACAGTGCTCTCTGAGAGCTACAGGAAAGACAAATGAGTTTGTGGCCAGTGGTTGTATTTATGCTACTCGTGTACCAAAAGACAAATGAAAGTGTCAAAGATGTCAGGAGAATTTCACGGGGGTCAAAGACGCAGCTATCAGAGCAAACACAGGGCAACGCAGGGCAGTGAGGAGTCCCACACATGCTCAGCTCACAGGGAGGATGGCACCTTGGCCTCAGTGCTCCCACCAACTACCATGCTGCAATAGTGTCATGGGCACTGTGCAGTCAGTCGCAAGCATCCTGAGTGTTCAATCACTTGGCTGTCAACTTGTTTCTGAGTGGAAATTGGATGGGTTTGAAAATAAAATGTCTCCCATAGAATCATATAGAAACATGGAATCATTAAGGTTGGAAAAGACTACTAGGATCAACCAGTCCAGCCATCAGCCCACCCCCACCATGCCCACTGACCACATCTCTCAGTGCCACATCCACACGGCTCTTGAACACCTCCAAGGACGGTGACTCCACCACCTCCCCGGGCAGCCTGTGCCACTGCCTCATCACT
>PPHD01018889.1:0-14346 GCA_002909625.1 Bambusicola thoracicus | reverse complement strand
CACCTTGCGTGCAATACTTCTTCCAGCCTAAGGGCAAGCATCATCTATTTGCACAATTGTGCTTATAACAGCAACTATTCAATGATATGACAGAAGTAGCACCGCAAGGACCTTCCTTTCTCATATCCTAATCTATTTTCTCCCTGTCTGTGCATGAATACCTGTGGTTCATCTACATAAAAAATGAATCGTTGGAGAGAGATACTACAGAAAGCTTTAAACAAGCTGAGATTTTGATGTATTAGTAGTAATATATGGAGTACTATGTTTGTTAGTGCAGTAATCGTGTCACCCATATTTGAGCTTATTCATTCAGAACTAGCTTGGGGATCACTTCAAGCCATGAAAACATATTAGCAGACCGAATCCTTAGACACTGTGCTCAAAAGCACATCGATAACTTCTCTGCTTCTGCACATCCAGCACTTCACCTTCAGGTATTTTAATGCATCTGTTTTTTACTCTTTTTCATAGAGCAATGTATGCACTTCTTTACAACTACCATGAGCCGATACGTCCCAAAGCAATTAATGATTCTGCACATTATACAAGGTACTTTAAAGAACATGGTTTTCAGAAAGCGCTAGTCCTCCTTCTTGAGAACAATCAGCCTTGTAAAGTGCCACATGTTAAATGGCTCAGAGCAGAGCTCCCAGAATTACTCTTCACTTTCATAAACATTGGCCAATTTGATTTAATTTAGGATCTGGGGAAGTGTTGTGTTCTATCTCATACAAGCGTCACTAAGCATATAGCACCAGGGTGCCAGGTCAGCAGGCATTCTTGTATTCCTGCAGCTTTATTGTAACCTTGTGCTGTTTCCTTTCTTACCTTTCTTGACCTGAATTTCTGAATCTTAGCATATGTTGTTTGTGTGTTTTTTTTACCTGTGCACATCGACAGAGGCTCCGTGGGTCCAGGAAGGAGAAGATGTATAACGATAGCACTCTAGGTAGCTTCATGGTAAAATCTAGAGCTTCAATGGGAATTCGATCCTGTAGCTGCTTGGCACAGAATTTCTTCAGTGTCAGGGAGCAGAGTTCCAACTGGTCCAGCAGGATCTTCTGCCTCTGACCATCTGTCCACTTGATAAACTGAAAAAAGAGTTCCAGGTTGTGAGAAACCAGAGATTCAGCTTGTTAAAATAAATCACACATGTAAAGCAAGGGAAAGTGCCCAAGCAGCAGCTTTTGGTGACTCACTCAATAGCAAAGCACGTAGGAACAGGGAACAAATGGAGAGGCTACATTAAAAGAAACTCTGAAGCCACACAACATATGATTTATAATCCTCAAAGGATCCAGGGTGACCTTGTCCAGGACACAGTCATCCTCACAAGGCTCTCAACACCTAAGTTTGGAAACTTGGCTTCAGTCATGAAAAGAAGGAGACTCAGGTGTGCGTTTACAGGATTGGGTCCTAAGTTGACCAGTCCTTCCTCACCTATCCTGACCCATTTATGGCCCCCAGAACTGCAGTATTTGAGTGCTTCACAATTTGTGAAGTATTTATTCCCACAGTCTGTATAAGAGAGAAATCCCCACTGCCTTGCAGAGAAGCAGAGCAAAAAGAAACTACATCAGTTGCCCGCATCTCCCAAGGAAAATGTGACACAGATCTGGCAGCGCAGTAACAGATTTTTCATGGCATTTCCGTGCTCATGACAGATATCTAAAGGGGAGGAGGAAAACAGTTGGACCTCACTGTGGGAAGAAACGAGCACTTAACCACACAAGCACGTATCGCTTGATACAACAGCAACAACAGCACTGCACTGAGCAGAGTGCGGCAGAGCTGTGTAAACAGGGTGGGAGCAACGGCGGCCGTACCTGGTGTTTAGGCTGTGTTGATAGCAGGGAATGGAAAGGGCCCTGTCAGCAGGAATCTCCTGGGAGGAGACTGACCTCATCACCACAATCTGTGCAATCTGTCTCAAAACCTGCAGGAGCAGTGCTGGCTGCGAGGGCAGCACGGAGTGCCAGCAGGGAGGACGTGGCTGAGGAGCATTTAGTCAGTGCCAACAGGAATCCCCTGTGGGAACCTCTGGCAGCAGAACGGTGCAGAGAAAGGTGGACTTCCAGAGGCAGAGTGCAGATTCTGAGTACAGCGAGAGCAGCTGTGACCCAAACTCCCCTTCCTTACAGAGGGTGAGTTCCTAAAGAGCTGGGCCTGGCTGGGGAATGCTGCCTTCCCCTGCTCCTTTCTTTCTCACGCATTGGCCATACCTTTAACACACGTTCCTCTTTCTGTTTCCTGAAGTCAGCTTTCCACAGCTGACAACTTGCCCTCCGCGGGTCAGATCACAGCACACTTATTTCTGCATTTAACCCCAGGGGCATTTGAGGAACTTCTTTAAACATGGTCTCCACAAATTAAAAATAGCAGTAAGAAAAAACACATGCAACTCTTCATATATATATATGCATCTTCATATACAGGTGTGCATGTATATATGTGTGTATTTATGAAGAGCTGGGTGGATTCAATGCCCAATTCCCTTCCTTTCCTTTCTCTTTCAGAATAAAATGGATTGCAAATTTAATCTTTTTTTTCTCTGCTTGCACACCAAAAATTGATGGTGAACTGGAGGACCAGCAGAATGATGGCCTAAAATAACTGTGCAGATGAAAAGTAACTGAGAGGTAATTTCTTCACAGCTCATCTTACAGAGCTCTTTGTTCCTTTCTTCATTTTTACCTGGATGTGTTTAATTCCAGGACTGGACAATAAGCTGTGAGCAGTAAATAGCTCTGCTCCTTCTTGCAGGCACCTTTACAAGACCTTCATGTAGGTCAGCGGGGACAAGAAGGGCTGGAACAGAGAACCCAGACAAAAAGCCAAAGAGAAGAAAGCTCCCAAAGGTCCACGTCTTTTCATACACAAACAGACAGCAAATTAAGGAATACACCCTTTCCCTCCCCTCCCTATTTTGCATATAACTTTCACCTCAAATGGAGTTTAGCAAAGTGCTAAGCAAAAACTGAAGCAGGACTTTTGGATTCGGCACTTAGAAACGTGTCCTCTAAGAATACAAATTCAGGTGGAGATGCACTGCAGGGGGGCAGAGGAGGTTTTTCCTGAGCCTTCCTCAGTTTCAGTTTGATGTGAGGTTTTTTCTGTCGTGTGGTGGAGGGGGAAGAACTTCTGCTGCACAGACTCCTCATTCACCATCACGGCTCCATCCTTTTCTCATTAAAACGATCTGCAATTATCTATTAAATAAGGTAAATTTCTCCCGGATAAGTTCCAGAGACAAGGGGGTAACTGGCTTCCTCCCTTCCACACCATGAGATTAAGTGAACTGATCAAAGGAAACATAGATTCTCTTTCAGAGAGACGGAATATTTGCGTCCATTTAACTCTTGCCATTCTGCCACAGTTTCACAATGGAGCAATTCCTTCCAGCATCCTCAGCCTGAGCTTACACCGCATGGGAGACTCCACTAAATCAGTGTCACCCTGCCAGGAGCATGGGAACACACAGCTTCTTCTCCACCGTACTCAGCAGCAGCCAAGTATATAAGTAGGCATAATTTGTCTCTTTTCCAGTATTAACAAGCATGTCCCCATCCCACGTTTGGCCGCCTTTCTCCACAGTTCCTCCCCTTGCATGTGGTTACAGCAATCCAACCAGTCGGACCGGATTCCCCTTTTCAAGGGACTGCACCTTCTCAATCCGCAGCTGAGAACGTTTCTCCTTTTCTGTGTCTTTCCCCAAGCCCTGGAGAACAATGCCTCCCCAGGGACTGCGTGACACAACGCTACCGACTGCTGCACCAGGGAATGCAGAGTGCCCGGCCCGCACTCCTGCCATCAGTTTACGATTAATCCATGAGTGCACACACACAAATAATGCAGCCTGACACCAAGGGGAGAGCCCAGGACCTCAGTGCTGAAGAACAGAAGCTCGGCTGCTTAACCTAAAGAGGCCCCTCTCCGCTCTAACAGGCAGGTTGTTTTACTGACTTGAACTAGCCACTGAATTGGGACATAATCCTCGCCTCCAACCCAGCAGACTGACATGAGTTCAAAGGGTTACAATCACACGCAGGCAGCCCTGTGCTCTGCAAACATAGCACAGAACTCCCAAATCAATACTGCCCTTCTGGAACACATGAAAGCAGAATAACTTGAAAGTAGATGGATGGCAATTTTCGTTTCCTCAACCACTTTCTCTCAGTGCCAAAGCAGTGATCTGCTTGGAAGCATGGGTTAGAAGAGAAGGGATGAAGGAGGCAGAGCACCTGGCGTCCATACATAGAACCATAGAATTGTTTGAGTTGGAGGGGCCATTTAAAGGCCATCTGTCCCACTCCCTGCACTGAGCAGGGACACCCACAGCTCTGTCAGTGCTCAGAGCCCCATCCAGCCTGACATGGGCATGGTCCAAGGATGGGGCACCACCACCACTCTGGCAACCCGTGCCAGTGCTTCATTACCCCTTACTGTAAAAGACCTTCTCATATTACATCTAAATGTCTCCTCTTCTTTTTCGAAACCATTTCCCCTTGTCCTGTCACAACAGATGCTGCCAAAGAGCCTGTCCCCTTCCTTCTTACAGCCTTTAGGTATTGAAAGGCCACTCACAGGTCTCCCCAGAGCCTTCGCTTCTCTCAAGTGGTTCTTTGCCCTGAATTAACTGGTACTCTGACAAGATGTAACCCATGGGGTGAGCTGAATCATTGTTAGGGCTCCCCGATTTGTCCACATCTCATTTGGCTATAGCAAAAGCTGAGATGCTCTGATCACATGGAGACACTTAAGCTTAGGTGTCTTAATATACAAGTTCAACCCCAGACTCACTGTCAACTTACTAACCTGCATGTCAGCATGATAGCATTGAGTGTCATGGTAAAGCAAAATGATTTTGTGTTTTTTAGATTAATGGGAGGAATTTTTGGCTTGCAGTATTGAGAACACAGGAGAAAGGGAAGCTGAGAGGGAGTACATCAAGGCATCTGCCCCAGGTGCAGTACAGAATAGCAACTAGAAGAAAACAAAAACAAGCTGAGAAATGTTAACCCTTTCCCAGAAGTGTTTCAACTGAAAGCAGCACAGTTTATCTTTTGTATGTATCTGGAAAGTGTTTGGGTAAAGCAGCGTGATAGAAATTCACCACAAATGCCTCCAGCGAGATCGAAGCCTGCAAATACTCAAGCATAGGAACAGCTATGAAGGACAGGCTGTCCGCTGTCACTACACACTACCACTGCTTCCACTCTGTGCAGCAGTAATACCTTGATGAGTTAAGCGCAATGTGAGACAGCCAAAAGCCTGTAGAGGGTCCCACTATTTTTCTTGAATGGGGCAGGTGACAGCACAGCCGGTCCTTCCCCCTTTGGGGCTGCTCAGCCATGCAGAAACAGAGAGGAGAAATCCCTTCAGGTCAGCTAGTTCATTGCTTCTCAGCCTGTGTCTTATGGACCACAGCAGCCTGGGAGACATCAGCTTTAAAAGGTTGAGAAACACTGAGTTAGTTCCCCTCCTAGTGCAAGGAAGGATCCATTCTGCCTAAGCCAGTCCTGACAAATGTTTGTCTAACCTGTCCTCAAAAGACTCCAGCAGTGGAGATTTCCACCCCTTAGCCCCCAAGGCAAGCTATTGCACAGTGAAGTAGCTGTAAATTTTGCTGGTGTCTGAACTGTATCTCAATAATTGAGATACAGACCCATTATTTCTTATCCTATCCAATGTGAACACAGAGATCAGATCATTCCCTTCTTTTTGGTGTGCTCTACTCTGTTATTGTAAAGATGTTTCTGCACCTCTTCTCCATCTCCCCTAGAGTAAACAGACCATTTACAAATTTCCTGCACCTGAGACCACTCTCAGAAGCACCTCCAACTCATCCTCACCTTTCTCAGTACGCATGGTACAACACTGGCAATGGCTCTGCCTTTCAGACAGCTCTTTGGGATATTGCCCTGTTTTATAATTATAAGACAGTTATATTCATAATTCCCAGTGTATTTTATACACAATTGCAGCATACTTTGGTTTTCTTGTATCTGCAGTTTTCATAAGTATCATTGTTACTCATAATGCTTTTCATTTGTCCGTATCAAGCTGTAGAACTTTCATTTCTAAGTTCATTTCTTCATTTGTAAGTTCATGAAATCATTCCCTGCCTGATAGCATCTGCACATGAGTAGGTACTTTCCATTCCTTCACCCAGATATCACCAAAAATGAACAGTGATGAAGTCAGGATGGACTTCAGCCCCCCAGTTTCATAATAAGCCATTTGTAACTGCATTGAATGTGGATTCTCAGCCATAAACACCCAATCCTCAGCAGTTTCATCTAGCCCATACTTCCTGAGTGCACTCTGAGAGGGTTGTGTGAATCAAGGTAAAAAGTCCTGCCAGAGCACTGTGATTCCTTGATAAAGTTTGTCCCGAACTCAGGGTGCCCTAGGCTTTGCATACCACATAATGCCAAAGGCTTTGAAAGGAGTTAAGAAAAGCCTTTGTGCTTTCCACGCCCATTTCATTGGTATGATGGATGACAGAGGCACAAGGAAAATTAACTCCAAAGGAGCATGATGAGAAGTACTGATCAAGAGTCAGGTGTTTAGCCTTTCAGAAGACGATTCAGCACTTGCGTTGTGTTTGGGGAAGGTTATTTCCAGATTTTGACTCTTTCAGTGGGGGTTCCAACAACATTTTTTACCAGCACATATACCATAGGTATTCTAAAACACATATCAATTTTCAAGACATAGATTTGAAGTCTGTCAGTTACTGACTTTCATGTTAAAAGGTGAACAATCATCCAATTATTTTGTCGTCTTGGTTTGTGTTAAAACCCTCGTTATCAAAAGGCACACAATCCCCAAGGTATGGAAAGTGTATTTTCTATAAAGATGAATAACCTGCATGAACTTAAAATCAAAATGTTTGTCTGTAAGAAACAGTTTATATGCAAAAAGCTTCCACACAAGTGCCCTATTAGACATAAAGAATAAGCATCATAGTTCACACCAAGTTACTGTGCAAATATCCTTTCTCAAAGAGCATTATTACTACATTTCATTTTAGCCTAAGTACCATATGTAACAACGTACCTGCTTCTGTGGTTCCATTTATAAAGATGGACATAGGGCTTAGCCATACAGGCACTGCTTTAATACATCCACTCATTTATTGCAATAAAATCATTGAGTCTGTATTCCTCTTTGCATAGGAGACCGAGCAGATTACAGCTACTTTCCCATAATTGCATAGGTTTTTTACTCATAAAAGAGTAAGGACAATGTAATATTTCAGGTGTTGCAGATATTCTGCCATCACATGCTGTGCCATCTGCTTCCAGGGTAAGTCACTTAGAGTTGCATTCCTTTAAAGCTGCCAGCTATGACTCCCTTCATTGGCTACAGAAACAGGCATCTCTAGAGGGCCGCTCTTTCATCCTATATTAAGTGAGATGAATTACCCTCTGGAAGCACTGCTTTCTTTCTGTTGACTGTACACTGAGCCTATGATGACCAGACCAGTCAGGCTGAAATCCCTATGTTTCAGTCATACACACTCGGCCAGAGAAACTCTGTTCTGAATGCCTGTCTTGCAGTGATCTCTGGCTGGGGCAGAAAAATCTGTCTTAAGTCTCTGTATACCCCATTTTTTTCCATCAAAAACAGGATGACAGCACTTTCCTGTCTCATACACAAGTTGTGAAGATATTGATGGTATAATATTGTCAGATGCTCAGTGATTACAGCATTAGGAGCCCTATGTGCGCTCTTAGTAGATATCGGGTCATTTATTACCAGCTTTAAAGACTTTCTAGCAGGTAAAGGCAATACGTAAACACCCAGTATCCTCTCTGAAGACTTCACAGACTTTTCTGAGGGCTTCTTATCCTATTACAGAAAATTCTGAGAAAAGAATGCCACAGACATAAGGCACCAAGAAAAATTTACATCTTCACCTTCATCAAAAGTGGAGCGGTTAAGGCTCACTTTTACATATCTATCAGGAAAATGAACCCCTTTTTCAAAGTAAGATGTTATACATTCCCGTTACAGTAATCTCTTCATAAGTTCAGAAACCTAATTGTATTTAAATACATATAAAGGGAAAAGTTTACCCATTTTCTGAACAGGGCTCTTCTTTCTTCAAATACCTGCAAAACATACACACACAATTAAAAATGAAGACTTTAAGGGGATTCAGTATTTGCTAAGAAAAATGTAGCTTGCAAAAATTATATATGTATGTCACCTGGAAAATATAACAGTATCACGGAATGGGTGAAGTTTGAAGGAACTCGTGGAGAATGTTAAATCCCAAGACCCTGCTAGGGTCAACTAAAATATGGTGCTTCGGGTCACATCCAGCTGGATTTTGAATATCTTCTTGGATGAAAACTACAGTCTCTCTGAGTAACTTGTGTGTGACCATTCTCATGGTAAAAATGTTTTTTTCTTATGGTCAGTGGAATTTCCTGCATTCCAGTTTGCAACCATTGCCTCTTGTCATTTCCCTGGAAGCTACCAAGGAAAGTCTGGCTCTGTGTTCTTTGCCTCCTCCCATCAGGTATCAATATACACTGATAAGATCTGTATCTGAGCCTTTCTTCTGCAGGCTGAACAATCCCATATCTCTCAACTCTTCCCTATGTGTCAGATGCTCCAATTTCCTGATCGTTTCTGTGATATTTTACTGGGCTTGTTCCAGTAAGTCTTTGTCTTTCTTGTATGGGAGAGTCCAGAATCAAACACATCCCCAACCAATCCTTCCTTGTTTATAAGAATGAGGACCAGCAGAGCATCTTCCCTTGTTGGCTCCTCGATGACCTGTGTCATCAAAGTACTCCTGAAACCTCCTGGGTTGCTTGTGCCCTACTGTGTTGCCCTTCATAGGTCTTTATTTACTTCTTTTCAATAGATTTCAGTTCTCCTGAGTTGGAGATACTGGGTAACTGAATGGATACAAGTGGGTAGCTGTCACAGAGCTCTGGCAGTGGCTTAATAAGGCCAGTTGTTGTGGCTTGTGCTGTCCCTAGGTTCCTTACAGTGACAACTAACAAGAAGGATGAGTGGTATCAAAATAGAGCGGAGGATTTGTGATGTTGACCTTAGGGAGCTAGATATGAAAGCACTAGCACATGGCTTCCCACTACCACAGAACTGCCTTTATGCTCAGGACTGTGACCTGGCAAGTGAGGAAATGCTATAGATGTGTAGCTTTTTTGTTTTTTCTCAGAAGACAGATCAAGGAAAAAGCCCAGTTTATAACTGTACATAAAAACAGCTATTAACCACAACTAGGAAAACATGCTTGATCTTTATAAACTCCAAACATGTTATTGCTTTGACAGCCTGGAAAGAAGGTTCCTGCAGAGAAAGACATTATCAGTGCTGATGTCTGGTACAGCAGTTGTCAGCATTAGATCTGTCTCTCTCAGCAGGAGTGTCTCTTGTGAGGGGTGAAAAGTGACATGTCTTTTATTTGCATGTTGACAGTTATTATTTGCGTTATTTGCATGTGGGACACTTGGCAAAGTGAAAAAAATACAAAAGCCTGAACAAGCTGAACTTGGAAAGGGATTTGCCACAAGCAAATGATGAATAGTCAAAGATCTAAGTTCTGAGTTGGATAATTCAAGTGAGGCAGGGAGCTATTTATGTAACTGAATGCAATTCAATGGTCTTTGATCAAAGAAAGACACATATTTGCTTTCAGCATTCTTGGAGATACAACTAAGCCAACTCTGTTAGGAAGTTCTGCCTACTCCAGGCACTTGGAAGCATTAATTAGCAACAGAATAGCCCCAGATTGGTATAATCATCCACTGTGTTAATCAAATCCATGTTTACTGTCTTCTCCTCCAAGGCCTTCAAGTTACTCCTATCTCCTACCTAGGTTGGCTGGCCTAGGATTCAGCTCAAAGCCCAGGTTGTTCCTGAGAGATACCATCTCACATCTGCGTTCTTAGGTAGTTTTAAATAAGCTCAAGTTCAGGGCTGTGTGGTAAATCCCTCCAGACTTTGCTGCAAATGCCACTGGGGCTCTTCTATCCCACTGCATAATTCTGACTAACTGAAGGCAAATAATCTCTTGACTTCCAGTCCTTCCTTAAAGGCAGGTCCTCCTCTGGTTTTCTGAATGTGAATATAGCTTAATTCAAAGTTTTCTAATCCTGGCTTCTTTACTTTGGTCTGTTCCTGCTGGAGATCCTGAATTTAAAGCAAATGACTACCTATGGCCCAGTGGTAATGCCACAGACAAGCTCTGACAGCTGCAGTGAAGGCAGAAAAATATAGACGAAGGCTACAAGATTCAGGATATACAATGAGCAGGAGACATCTTGGGTCCTGACATCAATGCAGACAAGTGCACTCCTGAGCATATTTGAAAATCCAGGGAAATCTGCAGGAACCACTGAAGGAGCATTCCCCGGGTTAACCCAAATTACACAGGTGGCAAATTTACACTGTTTTGAGTCTCCTCCTAGAAGTTGTTTAAATGGAGATTAAATGCTATTGTCTAGCTCTAGACTCTCGCCATTCCTGCCCCTCATTGCCAATTCATCTAAGAATATTTCTTAAGCATCTCTTCTCTCTCTGTTCATCCTCTCATTTTTTTCACATACATTCTTTCTATAAACTCTTTACTTTTTCAGACTTTGTCTTCACTCAAAAGTGTAGAAATGAACAGACATAGAACTGTATGAAAATAAAACCTTCTCATTCCTGATATATATCAATTGGATTGCCTTCTGATTTAATCTGTTGGCAATATTTTTGTTGCAACCATTCGTTTTCTGCTAACTCTGCAGAGCCAGCACTGAGAGTAATGTAGGGATAAATGAAAGAGTTTCAACCCTGGATCAGAAGCAAATAAACACTTTTTGTCATGAATTTCATCACTGATCACAGCTCTGGGAGATAGAAGGTATGTTCTTTCCTATCTAGAACAACAACATTAAGATGTTGGTGGATGATGGAAAGACTCCACGAGAATGATGTGGGGGACAGTGTCAAAGGCTTTACTGAAGTCCAGGTAGACCACACTGACAGCCTTACCTTCATCCACTAAGCAGGTCACCTTGTCATAGAGTGAAATCAGGTTTGTCAGCCATGATCTACCATTCATAAACCCACGCTGACTGGGCCTGATCCCCTGGCTGACATTTAACTGATCCTTGATGGCTCCTGAGATTATCTGTTCCATAACTTTCCCGGCACTGAGGTGAGACTGATAGGTCTGTAGCTACCAGGATCATCTTTCTGGTCCTTTTTGAAGATGAGTGTCACATTTGCCAGTCTCCGATCCGCCAGGTCATCCCCAGTTAGCCAGGACTGCCAAAGAATGATGGAGAGTGGCTTGGCAACCACATCCACCAACTCCCTCAGCACTCTGGGGTGCAATCCATCCGGCCCCATGGACTTGTAAGCATCCAGCTTTCGGAGCAGGTCCAAAACCATCTCATCGTGGATCATGCAAGGCCTATTCTGTTCCCCATCCCTACCTACCAGTGCAGGGGGCTGTGTTCCCAGGAAGTAATGAGCCTTACTATTATTAAAGACTGAGGCAAAGAAGACATCAAGTACCTCAGCCTTATCCTGATCCTTGGTAACCAAGATGCCCTCGGAGTCCAACAAGGGAGGAAGATTCTCCTTAGCCCTCCTCTTGCTGTTGATGTATTTATAGAAATATTTATTGCTTTCCTTTACCTTAGTGGCCAAGTTCAGTTCTAGGTGGGCTCTGGCTTTTCTAATTTTCTCCCTGTACAGCTTCACTACATATCTGTAATCATCATAAGTAGCTTGTAGCTCTCTTCCAGAGACCATAAACTTTCCTTTTGTTCTTGAGTTCCAGCCAAAGATCTCCGTTCAGCCAGTCTGGCCTCCTTACCCATCGACTCATCTTATGTGACTTGGGGATGGTCAGCTTCTGCACCTTTAAAATAACTTCCTTCAAGTATTCCCAGTCTTCCTGGGCTCTCACGCTCTCCAAAACTACCTCTCAAGGGATCCTCTCAACCATGGTCCTAAAGAGGTTAAAGTCTGCCCTCTGGAAGTCCAAGGTGGCAGTTCTGCTGATCCCCCTCCATGGTTCAACAAGGATCGAGAAATCTAGCATCTTGTGATCACTTTGCCCCAGACGGCCTCCAACCTTTACACCCCCAACAAGACCTTCTCTGTTAACAAAGAGCAGGTTTGGGATTTTGCTTCCCTTTGTTGGCTCCTTCACCAACTGTGTCAGGAATTTATCTCCCACACACTCTAGGAACCTCCAGGATTGTTCCCTATCTGCTGTATTATAAATCCAGCAGATGTCTGGAAAGTTGAAGCCCCCCACAAGAACAAGGGAGAGACACCTTGAGACCTCACCCTACTGTCTACAAAGTGTCTTGTCCACCTCTTCGTCCTGTTTGGGTGGCCTTTAGCAGACTCCCATGATAATTTCAGTCTTATTGGCCTTCACTTTTATTTTGACCCATAAGCTCTCAACCCTGTCATCACCATCACTAATTTCCATACATTCACATTCTTTCTTAACATAGAGGGCTACACCACCTTTCCTGCCTTGCCTATCTCTTTTGAAAATTTGGTAGCCATTCTTCACAACACTCCAGCTGTGTGAGTCATTCCACCATGTTTCCATGATGGTGACTATATATGGAAAAAGGATCTGAGGGTGTCTGTTGACACTCGGCAGAGAACAACTAGACATTAAGGCCCTGGAGTGTGTCCAGAGAAGGGCAGTGCAGCTGTGAGGGAGCGCAAGTGTTATGGGGAGCAGCTGAGGAAACTGTCATTTTTCAGTCTGGAGAAGAGGAGGCTCAGGGGAGACTTCATTGCTCCCTAGCGCTGCCTGAAAGAAGGTTGTAGTGAGATGGGGGTTGGCCTCTTCTTCCAGGTAACTAGCAAAGGGAAAAGAAGTGATGGCCTCAGGTTGAACCAGGGGTAGTTCAGGTTGGATATTAGGAAACATTTCTGCTCTGAAAGAGTGCTGATGCATTGGAACAGTCTGTCCAGGGTGGAGTCACCATCCCTGGAGGCGCTTAAGGAAAGGGTAGATGTAGTAATTAGGGGCATGGTGTAGTGGGCAATACTGGTGGTAGGTGGACAGCTGGACTAGATGATCTTTGAGGACTTTCCCAACCTGATTCTACAATTCTGTGGTCTCTTCTCACTGGTGACAGGTGACAGAACAAGGGGAAATGGCCTCAAGTTGCACCAGGGTAAGTTTAGGTTGGATATCATGAACCACTTCTTTACAGAAAGGGTTGTTAAACACTGGAATAGACTCCCCAGGGAGGTGGTTGAGTCACCCTCCCTGGATGAGTTTAAAAACCATTTGGATGTGGTGCTCTGGGACGTGATTTAGCAGAGGGTTGTTAGGGTAGCGTGGTTAGGTCATGGTTGGACTTGATGATCTTTAAGGTCTTTTCCAACCGAGCAATTCTATGATTATATGATTCTAAGGGCAAGAGTACACAACAGTCCAATATGTGCTCCTACGAGTTTTGTTGCAGCATAATGCAACATTACATTGCCTAAAGAGTAGAGGAGTAAAAAGATGAGAAAGGGCTTTTTTACCCACTCACTGCTAGTCAGATCACACTTTATTACCCAGTGATGAGCGTCTGTAAAAATGTGTTATAAAGAGTGTAGGAAGCAGACATTAAAATGATGCAAAGGCTGGAGAATCTGCCAAACTGAAAGAACTTCAAAGGGCTCAATCTGTTTAGTTTATCAAAAAAAAAGATCAAGTGTTGGCTTGAAGCAGAGTAAAAGTACTTCCACAATGAAAAAAAAAAAACTTCATTACAAAAGAGTTTAATAAGCTAGCAGAGGAAGATTTAGATGATGGAAGCTAATGCTAGAGGTATTCAGACAAGAGATGAGGTTTAATCTTTTAATAGTATAGAGGATTAGCCAAGAAAAAAAAAATGTTAGCAAAGTGATGAAATTTTCATTTCTTGATAATCCCTAAGGAAGTCAATATGCTTTTGTGGAAGATACATTGATGCCAAATTCTAGTTACTGAGCTCAAGACACAGAGCTGTGTGAAGCGAGGTCCTGAGAAATCCAGGCAGTCACACTGTGTAATGTAATGGCCCACTCTGGATTAAATTCAGTGAATCATCAACAGATATTTAAACTGAATTCTGAGGGAGGAATGTTCTCCTGATGATGCATGAGATAAAAAAAACCTTCCTTGTGTTAGCAGATCTCAGATTTAGCCTGCAGAGTGGGAGACCAGGAAATGCATCTTGTTATTTATAAACTGAGTGCATCACTTCAATTAACAAAATATCAGCCCAGCCTCACCATGGCCATGCTTAGCAAAGGAGTCAGGGTGTGGGTACTAAGGTCTCTCCTGCAAACTGA
>PPHD01018888.1:0-11668 GCA_002909625.1 Bambusicola thoracicus | reverse complement strand
CCTACAGAATAAGAAACATTTATTTGAAGACTGCTTTGAAATTGTAGACATGGAAAAACTGAGGATCTGGAATTCTGCTGGATAGTATTAATAGTAAATCCTACGTTAATCCCATTTTCTGTTTCACCTGAACAGCACTGAGTGTCTTTCCGGAAGTCCACTGTACTTAGTTAACCATCTCTCATGAATATGAGATAAGGCCAAGTGTCGCTTGTTAGGATGCAATAAGCTTTGGAAATCGCACATAAATCCCCAAGCCACTGGAAAAGGTAGGGAAGACTAACAGCTGAGCAGCCTGCTTTTTTTATTAATTAATCTTGTTAGGAGGAAGAAGGAAAAAAAAAAAGATTTTTCCAAATTAATAAGCTTTACTACCAGCTTTACTACTGCACTTGGAGCTGCTTCCTCTGCATCTGATTTTTTTTCTAAAGTTTATGACCTGACTGTATGTTACATGCCACATGGCAAACCTGCCTTCTTTGTTTTTCTTTACTAAGCTGTGCTGTCCCTTTCAAAAACATTTTCTGTCCAGAGGGAGCTTAGCCATTGCCATTAGCTGAGCAAAAGCCAAAAATGTGAGGAAATAATTTCTTGGTCTTGACTGTGTTGTAGTAACTCCCATAATTGTTCAAAGATGTGGTTTTCCTTCATAAACCTGTAGAACATGAAGAAAGATGGGGAATCACATGGCCAAAAAAATGATCCAATGTAAATATACGTACTCTATAGGCAAAATTTCCTTACACTCACACTAGGAATACCAAATGTAAGAAGTGTTGCTGTAAATCACAGCTCTTGGAGTCTGATAGCTAGGAGTTTCAGGATGTCAGAAAACAGAAGTAATCAGCAGATTTGTCCAAACATTCAAAGAGAATATACTTCTTTTTTTTCCCCCTCCATAGCTAACCAGGAAAAGGTGTGTAACTGTACCATCATTGCTCATAAATTATATTTGTAGAGGTTTTATTCTACTACTCTGGAGTAAATAATAGGTCCAATAAATTCAATAGGACTGACTTCTGTGGAGCCAAGATTCCACACCCTTCATCAGGATTTTACCCATCAGGAGGGGCCTGCAAATTTCTCTGTTATTGTAAATGAGATAATATAAAAATATTTTTTTTCTTCTGCCCATGTGCTGTAAAGGGTATCTAGTTTATAAGACAAACTACTTATAAGCAGTGAAAAAAGTTAATAAATATTCAAGTATAACTCCAACTGTCTACAACTTAATATGTGTGCATATGTCACCTTACAAAGACCCACTTAAGTAAACAGAGGATCCATACTGTTATATATCTTGATAGTGCAATTTTCTCAATGTGAGGGCTGCTCTGAAAATACTGCCTCCTATTTTGTTGGCCCACAATGTCAGAGGTGGGTGTTGGAGGTGTGGCAGTAGAGGTTGAACCTTACCACTAACGTTCCATTCCATTTTGTTGCTGTGTGACAGATGGCAGCAGAGGGGAAGTCTGACAACACTGCATCTGACATGGAAATGTGTATGAAGAAAACATATGGAATTGAATTCCTCAAATTTTACCCATTGACTTTAACTGGTAGCTGTTGAACGTCTGTGGACACAAAACAGTGGTCACCACCACTAGTGCAGGATTGTATGAGCAATACATGCAGGCTTTGGTTCATAGCTGGCAAAAATGCATAGCTAATGACACAAATGTATGGTGGTGACTGCATGGAAAAATGTTTTGTAGCTGAGAATTTGCTCTATTAGAAAGTGTAATTGTGCTCCTTGAAGCTGTTTATTTTTCATGGAAATAAATAGTAAGCATTACTTTTGGAACAACCTACATATTTACTTTTTTTAAAGTGCATGACTGTGTGATAAGACTTTAAATTTTAATTTCGATGAATTCAGAACAGTAATATGCTTTAAATGCTCTAGTATAAGTCATGTATATAGGTAGATTTGCAGATAAGAGAGATCTTGCCATCATAAACTTTTCCAAATCCACTCAAAAGCAAGATAGTTTAGCGATTAGAGTGGGGTGGTGTATGATTAGCTTGTTATGCTTCTGTGATGAAATGGCCTGATGAGAGCAGTGGATTATGTCTTCCTGGACTTTAGTAAAGCCTTCTGACACTATATCCCATAAGACCTTTGTAGATTAGTTGTTAATACAAGGGCTGGATGGAAAGACAGTGATGAGCCAGGCCCTGAGGGTGATGATCAGCGGTACAAAGTCTGCTTAGAGGTCAGTAACTGGAAATGTATCCAAGGATCAATACTGGCTCTGGTGCTACCTAACACCTTTTAAGGTCTGGATGATGCGAAAAGGCGTGCTTTCAGCAAGTTTGCAGATGACACTGAGAGAAGCAGTTTATATACACCAGCAGGTTTTGTTGCCATCCAGAGGGATTGTGATGGACTGCAGAAATGGGCTGACATGAGTCTCATTAACTTCAGCACAGAGAATTGCAAGGCCTTGCACCTGGAGAATAATGACCTTATGTATCTGTACATGCTGGGGGCCACACAGTTGGAAAGCAGCCTATCAGAAAAGGAGCTCTGGATAACACCAAACTGAACATGAGAGAGCAATCACTCCTTGCCACAGAGACTGATGGTATCCTGGACAATATTAGGCAAACTATTTCCAGAAAACTAGAGATGGTGATCCTCCTTTGCTCAGCATTGTAGGGGCCATACCTGGAATGCAGTGTCCATTTCTGTACATTCCCCAAAGTGCAAGAGTAACATTATTCTTATTATGAGTTTTATGTATGCTAAAATTAACCTTTAGAAAAGCCCCTTTCTATAGCTTGTCATGAGAATCTTCTCTTGTCCTCCTGTAAGGTTGGCTATTCAGTTCACAACCTGACATGTGTTAGAATGAGGCAGTATGTCTCCAGTTCTTAGTATCTGTGCTCAGAAATCAGCAGATGGCAGAGAGATTCTTAGAGGTCATAGTTCAGTTCAAGTGACTGGTCTGAGATCCATTTTATTGTAGTTAATATTTATTGTATCTCAAGTATTCTGTTCCTATGCCCTTATGCCCTTAAGGACAGTTTCCTAGGAGATCCCATCCAGGAATTCCTTGAGCAGCTGGAATTTTGCTCTCCTGACGTTCAGGGTTCTGACTCTACTTTTTGCCAGGCCTGCATTCCTGAAGATCACAGGTTCTGCTAGGGCATGGTCCCTACAGCCCAGGATGCCTCCAATCTTAACCTCCCTAACGCTCTCTACATTGGTGAGCACCAGGTCCAGTAAGGCTTCACTTTGGGTTGGTCTGTCTAATACCTGGGCCAGGATGTTGTCCTCAGCAGACTCCAGGAATCTCCTGGGATGTCTGCCAGCCACTGTACTGCTATCCCAGCACATATCCAGGTGGTTGAAATCCAACCCCCCACCTCAGGACAAGACCCTGCAAGCGTGACACTTCTTGCAGTTGAAGCAAGAAGGCCTCATAAATGGGCTCCCCCTGAACAGGTGGCCTTTAGTAGACCCTAACTACTAGATGTCCTTTTCTGGACTGATCCCTAATTTTTAACCCACAAGCTCTCAGCCTGATCATGGCTGTTTTTCAGACACAGCTCTATGCAGTCTATTCACTTCCTAACATAGAGGGCAACTCTCCCTCCCTTCCTACCCTGTCTATCCCTTCTGAAGAGCCTGTAGCTCTCAAACACGGTACACCAGTAACGAGATTCATCCCACCACTTTTCTGTGATAGCAACTGGTCATAATTTTCCAAGTACACCATGGTTTTCAACTCCTCCTATTTCCCATGGTGTGTGTATTAGTGTTAATCCAGCAGGGAGAGGGAGGTGATTGTCCCCCTCAGGTCTTGTGAGGCCCCATCTGGAGTACTGTGTCCATGCCTGGGAGCCCCAGTACAAGGAAGATATAGAGCTCTTGGAACGGATCCAGAGGAGGGCCACTAAGATGATTAGAGGACTGGAGCACCTCTATGAGGAAAGGTTAAGGGAACTGGGATTGTTTAGCTTGGAGAGGGCTCTGGGGAGACCTCATTGTGCCCTTCCAATACTTGAAGGGAGCATGTAAACAGGAGGGGGAATGACTGACTGTTTACATGGGTTGATAGTGATAGGACAAGGGGGACTGGTTTTAAATTGAGACAGGAGAGGTTTGGGTCAGGTATTAGGAGGAATTTTTTCACTCAGAGGGTGGTGATGCAGTGGAACATGTTGCCTGGAGGGGTTGTCAGTGCTCCATCCCTGGAGGTATTCAAGGCAAGGCATTCTATGATTCTACTCTTGCATAGATTATCCTTTGTCTTAATCCTAAAGAATGTAATACGGTACCTACTTAAAATTTAGCTCACACTGTGCCCCTGTCCTGCTGCTTTTAGTTTTGCTGTTCAGAACATTTTTATTTTACCAGACTTATATATATGAAACAACTACTTGGTTTTGGCAATACTGTTACTGCTTCCTAAATGGCTGCCTTAAAAAGAAAAGTGAATTATTGTCCTTAATGATGTGTTTACACAAAGCCACAGGAACTTGTCTTGTGTGTTCTATTATTTCCAGTTGAGAACAATTCACACCTTAGTTTCCAACCATGTTTCATCAAAATTTCCCCTAAATGGGCAGTTATTTTCATTGATCAGGTGTTCCTACGTTTATTCTTTTAAGTGGTGTTTTCTAATTATCCCCTCAAATATAGCTCATTAATAATCAGATATTTCAGTTATTTAAGATTCATTCAAGGTGTTTGCTTATTCTTTTTTGAAGCCTTTTTTGTTAGTAATATGACATTTATGAAATCATATAAGGGAAGGCTAGGGCAAAATGATTCCATAAAATTCTTCTCAAAATAAACTTAGTAGAAAATGAGTGATTTATAATCAAAGCAATATTTACAATTATCCACATGTGAGTTCTCATCTGGAGTTGCCATATGTGGTTTCCTGCATATAGTCTTCATTTGTCCATGACATGTTTTTACATCCACTCTCATTCTTTCACACCAGTCCTTTAACGTACTTTACACCACATATACTATGAATTTTTGAATGTTCTCCATAAGAGAACATGCCCTTGTTCAAACTCACCTTTCCACATCCATGTTCAACTCACTGCAAAATATGCTGCTGCTGCGGAAGAAAATAAGAGCCTGGCACTCTTGGTACTCCTACCAGGAGCAGAAGTCATAGATACATTTGTAGTGCCTGTGCTATATCCCTAATTATCCACCAGAAACTGAAAGACTGCAGAGGTCTTTCTCAAGAGAGGGCTGTAATTATCCTTAGCTGTGGACACGGACTCCTGGACCTCACAGCCCTGACCTGGACTTGTTAGAAAAGTTGAGATTCTATTTGGACTAGGCTTTAGTAGCATAAAAGCTTGAATAAGCCAGTTCAGTCTGCTATAAGAGCTAGAGTTTGCTGTCAACACTTAAAGAGAAAAGTTATTTTGGCCACAATTATTCTTATGCTGGGGGCTTGCAAATCTAAAATTAGTCTAATTTTGTCTTTCATACTGAGCAGCCCTCAGAGAGAAGACTGAATAGAAATCTGGAGTCAATTGTGGTCAACAGCTTATGTTCCCTTCCCTGGACGAGTGGTTCCCTGGATGGGTGGTTCCCTTGGCTAGAGCTATTTTTAAGGGTAAAGTTATTTGGGAATATGCAATGACTGATGAATTCATTTCTCTATCTGATACTTTACCCTAAGAATAAAGGAAAAAGATAGTTACTTTAGGCTAATACGTTACACTCTTTTCCTCATTTCTTTTTTTCGTGATCGTGGTTAAGATCATCTCTCTGGTTAGCAATAGTGTTCGGGAATCTACAGACTGAGGAAGGCAGTTAAATACTAGATGCTGCATGTCTGAAGATTAAGGAGGCATCTATAAAGGACAGCTGATGTTTGGTGTCCTGTTTACAGAAAAGTTGTAACCTCTGACCATTACGGGGTTCTGAATTAGAGCTGCAGTCAAGGTCTGGGAGTTCCCTGAATTACTTTATTATCCTTGCTCAAAACTTATAAGGTAACATTTATATAATGTAAATAAACAATTATTATCATAGTACTAACCAACTCTGAAGACACAAATGCTCATTATTCTTGAAAAAAAGAGTGTTAATTGTTTCCACCAATTTGATCTCTGCCCCACATTATCATCTTAATTGTACACACATATTATTTGCAATGCTCCTGATAATACTAGTAAAAAATGCGTGTGCTAAGAACTACATACTGTGAACAGTTTGATAAAAGCATTGAGATGCATGCCTTGCCCTTTGGTATTTGCTTGGTATAGCCACAGCTCAGGTGTCCTTCCACAAAGACATGGTATTTGCATTAAGAGACACCTGAAATAAAATCAAGAGCTTGGAAAAGGAATTTACAGGGGAAAGAAAACACAATAAAAGCGAATAGTCATTAGTTTCAGTGGTGAGCCTATTAACAATTATTAACCACCACTGCAAACTAATCCATTATACTTTTTTTTTCTTGGAAGTTAGAAGAGGCCAACAAATTGGTGTTAAATTTAATAATGAAGAAATGAGCAACTAAATAGCAATTAGTTCCAATAGCCTTAATGAAATGTTTTTAGGCATGAAAATCAGAGTAAATAATATAATAAAGGCAATCTTCTTCATTCAACTGTGATAAAAATAAATAAATGGTGAGAGCTTGTTTTAGTTAGAAAATAAAAATAGTCTATCTACAGGACAGGAAATGCAGACTTTTAGAAATGTCAGGAACCAAATGTGTTCCTTTGAAAGAACACTATACCATATAGAAAGTAACAGGGAAGTTTATTTGCTCACTGAATTTCTGTGATCTTGCCAGTGCTTTCACAACATTGTTTTTTCTTTTCTTTCAGACATTAAGTCATAAACTCAGATTTATGATGACATTAGATTTTTGCCACAGAATGCTTGGTATGTCCCAGTTTCAGTCTTGTGGGCTTGACACAAGCAACTAAAAGAAAAAAAATTGTCTGAATGATCTGATACTTTTTAAAGAAGAAAAACCCAAACAATTAGTAATAAATCAACATGAAAAAATAAGATCAAAACAAGTAAATATAAATTCTTGGATGTTTGAAAATACAGTCTAATCTAAAAACATTACAAAAATATTTGTTTGAGAAGGATTATTCTTTTATTCTGTATTCATTCTGTATTACTAACTTTTCAGCATGTTATTTCTCAGATATGTAAGTTATTAAGAACGTAGAAACCCCATAACTGTGCTGAGAAGCTTTAAAAAAGCGTAACAGTGAAACCCTACTCACGTCAGCTTTATTGAAATTCATGTATTTTTTTTTTTGTTAACACAGAAAAAAAGTGGTGTACTGCCAGCTTAACTGGCAGGTTGCTGGGGATCCTGAGCAGTTGCCACGTCTGGCCTCGTAGCTGTCTTTTCATGAAGGTTGTGCTCTGCTTGGCTTTCAGGTTCAAAGCTTCTCTGGTCTCTCAATTCCAACTTGGGAAGGCCACAGGGATTTAGTCAGCATGTCCAAGGGCTCAGAGTCAACGTGTCTTCTGGTTCAGAGCCTCTTGCAGCAAGAATTTTCATGGATATTGTGGTTTCCTTTCCAAGGTTGATAAGTTATGAGAACAAGCTGTAAATCGCTGCTGAGAGACAGTGCCTATGGTACCTCTACAGGATGCCCAATAGTGAGTGATCTGAAGTGGAGTAAACTACTACCGTAACATCTGCTTGAGGCAGGAGAGGAAAGGGACTTAGGAAGAAAACTGTGACAGTAGTGATTTCAGGCTATGCTTTTTAATGCCTCAGATATATTTTGATGGATTTCCTTATTGGCCATCTGTAATGTACTTGCAAGCAACTTTCACAGACATGAACTCATGCTGACTGCATTTTCTGCCTGTCTTTGTAGCGTACATTTGGGCAGTTCTGTATGATGGGGTCCCATCACATAAAGCCCTGATGCAGAAAGATCATCAAGAGGAACTTTTCCACCTTCTCCTTAAAGTATTGAATTCCTTTTTTTTTGTGTGTGTGTGTGTGTGTGCGTGTGTGCATGCATGTGAAGCTCCATTTTGAGGGAAAACAATATTTATCTGAAAATGATAAGTTACCTATATAACTCAGAAAACACTGCTAATGGAGACTAAGCAAAAATTGTTCTCCCACTGCTTTTGATGTCCTAACATGGTAAACTCTTTTATTCTCTCATGATTTCCTGACTAGCTACTTTCAGTGACTGCCTTCTTCTTGATTCACTAATTGTTCTGTAGCATCATTACCCAACCAATAGTGTAGGGGTGTTGTGGGGGTAATTTTATACACCCAGTTGGCCAGATGTAACCTTTGCCTAGAAAATGACTTCACTGAGAGTAAAGTCTTCCAACAATCTGTATCCATCTTTCCAGCACTAACCTCAAGTGTCTTTCAGTGGCAAGGAAAACAGATAATAAAGATTCCTGCAACGAACATGACCTTCCATTATATTTACACCTATACTTTATTTATATTTAAAATGTTATGGTTGTTATTTCACAATATCTTTTTCCCTGGGATGACTGCAAAATGCATAGATTGCACTCTGGCTCAAAATAGCATCTATTTTTGAAAATATTTTAAAATACCAGTCAACTTTATTGCAATGTTTTGTCCACCTCTTAGCTATGTTTTAATATGACATTGCTGTTCACATCCACATTGGACTTATTGTGCAAAGTGAAAACACTGAATGTATCCACTCATTTGAGTAATGATAAATCCATTGCTAGCAACCTGCCAGGTCCACCTCTGCTTTTTGACACCCACTTTTCTACAATTGGAGTACAAATATGTAGTTCTCTCCAGGGGGTTGTCACCTGATATCACTGGGAAGGTGGTTCATAAATGCAACTTCTCAGGTCTCAGAATTTCTATTCAGTACGAAAGACCTAGGAAAGATTATCCAAAAATTCTGATTGGTAAAAAGGAAGTAAGAAAAGGAAGAAGATACGAAAAAGAAGGGAAGGGAAGGAAAAGGATGAGAAGGGAGGGGAAGGGAAGAATATTAGTACTCTAAAGAGAGCCAATAACAAGTTAGCATCAGAGATCATCAGTTTTAGGCAAAAAGTTGTTTAACAATTATAAGTGGAAGGAAGAGTAGATTTGTTTTTTTAATGAGGTTAGAAATGCCAGATAATTCTACCCAGATTCTGAATTTATGATAAACTTAAATAATTTTAAAGTTGGTATCTAATGTGTGGAAGAATACACACAAACATGTACCTTAACAGTGAAGTCACTCCTAACATGAAATCCTAAAATCCTTAAATAAATCTTTTGCATCCTTTCTGATAGTTAGAAGGGAACTACTCTCAGATGGATTACTCCTTGCTTTTTTTGATGGAATAAGCTATTTCCATTGAAAAGTCTTTGACATCCAGCTAATAAAGTAAATTTAAGAAGTCCTGGTGGAAATTACTTATATTGCAGGTTTTAAATAAGGTTAATATTTAAACTGAGTTAGACAAACTCAAACAAGTGCCTAGCCATATGGTCCCATGTCAATGCCAGTTGCAAGTGACTAAAAATTAAATGAGAGCAATAGTTTTGCAAAAATGAAAAACAATAGTTTGGTTCTTTACCGAGTAACAGTTTTCACAAGAGACATTTAAATTTTGTATAAGTAGCTACATTCAAACACAGCTGTATTTCAACATCTGCAAGACAATCTGATTTCATCCAGATGGGTATATTTTATAAAATATTAGACAATATAAAATATATATGGTCAATCTCAGAGCAGAAAAATATTCTTGGATGATAAGACAGAAAATACATAAACTTCAACTGTCAAGTCAAACTAGCAAATTTTTTAAATTACGTTCTTTAACTAGAATTGACTTCTGAAACTGAACTTTAGAAAGTTCAGTTGAGTGGTTTATTTTTAGAACCAATCTCTCATATAGACTGCTTTGTGTTTCAGGAAGTTTTCAGTCAACTGTACGTGTTTAAAAAATGATTTATCTTAAATCAAACATCAGAAATACCCAAGGTTCACATTTGTCCTATTGTAATGTTCACTTTAAAGTCAGTAATGCTCGACTTGAGTTGAGGTATTTCCTCTTTCATTAATATTTTCATTTCTGTAGTGTTCAGTGTAGAATTTCTAGCTACTGTTCCTTTTATTTTCTTGGCCTACTTCTTATATTTCATTTTCAATTTCTGTTAAATCATTCAGCTTTTTAATAGAAATGTATAAAGATGTTCAACTTTTCAGCTTGCATTGGTGGAAATGTATGATACTGTAGTGCTGTCCTCCCAAACACATTGTGTATTCCCCATATGTGCCCTTGCATCATGCTAGTTTTATACTCCTGTAAAGCTGATTTACTGTTCAAAGTTTGACTTCTGGATTTGGTTTTATTTTTAGATGTAAGAATTCTTTAAGCAAATGCTCTGTCTGTTTTTAGCAGACACCTACAAGTTTCTTCTAAGAATCTAATTTGTGTCAGGCACAGTGCTGTCTCTTCCTGAAAGACATCAAAAATTCATACCCAAAAGATGAGTATGTTGTAGAGGTGCGTGAATAATGTGAAGAGACTTGTGACAATTTGGGATTGTGCCAAGTTGTCTCATGACTGATTCATCCATGCCAACAGTTGCACAGGTGTTGACCCAGTGCAGGTAGAATTTCTCCCTGAATCCCTTCACCAACCGATGCTTAAAGTGAGCCTTGAAACTTGATGGGAAAGGTACATGAACTTCTGTGAATCCTAATCTTATGCCATGTTTCTGATGCTTAATGACTTATGAGCTCATAATACCTTATTTGTGCTTTTTTTTTTTTAAATGGAGAAATATAATACTCTTCAACTTATAAAGCATCGTTTAAAGTTTGCATTTAAGAGATAGAATTAACTAAATTAAGAGCTAACAAGCTAACATGCTTGTAAAAGCATGAAAAATTAAGTAATGCCCATATTCTTACATTCCAAGCAGGAGAAAATTTCACATGCTTACAACCTTGAAGAGTTAAAAAATCAACAATCAGACAAAAATAGGAAGGAAAATAGTGCATAATTTAGGCAGCAAGATTTTAAGATATTGGGCATCAGTTTTCTTTTGCAGTATTCCTGATATCAAACAAACAAACAAACAAAACCAAGGCATTTCCCTCCTAAAGATGTGGTAATTCTTCATTAAATTATGAAAAGTGCTTCCTTACCTGACTACTTTTTGCTGTGTCCCTTTGAAAGGGTTTTATTCATCTGGCAGATAGATCCAAATGAACTTAGGAAAGGTCTTCTGGAGAAAGTGTTTAACTGTACTTCATGGACACTTGAAAGGGTTGTTATCACCTTTTGATGGCAATAGTGGGCTTTGTGGAAAATGAATTTAGAAAGAGAACAGGTTATTTTCCTGGAAACAAACAAACAAACAAATATGTTAGAGATAGAGAGCATGCTGTAGCACAAGGAAAAATTGGAAATGGTAGGCCATGAGGCAAGAAGTTAGAGCACATGGATGGATTTGTTAGTAACTAACATCATAGAATCATAGAATCATAGAATTACTCAGGCTGGAAGGGACCTCAAGGATCATCAAGTCCAACCGCAGCCTAACCATAGTACCCTAACCCTAACAATCCTCAGCTAAATCATGTCCCTGAGCACCACGTCCAAACAGCTCTTAAACACTTCCACGGATGGTGACTCAACCACCTCCCTGGGGAGCCTACTCCAGAGCTTAACAACCCTTTC
>PPHD01018887.1:0-14347 GCA_002909625.1 Bambusicola thoracicus | reverse complement strand
CTTCTTTTCCTTGACTTTCTATGTAGTCTTGTCTAGATTTTAAGAACATCTGAATTTATTAGATTACATTTACAATTGAAATACTGAAGAGTTCCTACTGGCACTACTGCAAATCTTTATTTGTACCACTGATACAGCTGCTTTGGTCTATGTACATAAGGGTTTAGAAAGAAAAAGCAATGCAGAGGAATATTTCAGGTAGAGGAAATGGGCAAATAGTATTCTTTATTCATTCATCATCATATTTTTGTGGCTACTCTTCAATAGCCAGAGTACTGAGACTAGAAAACGTATACCGTTATACCTGTGGAATAGTACATAGACAGTTAATGATATCAGAAAAATAAAAATGCATTTCAAACAACTGTACAGGCAGGATAATGCAGTTTATCTTCCCTATCAACCAGAAAGAATGAATATATCCTAGTAATTGCTTCCATATTTTATTAAGAGAAAGTAGAAAAGTTACATTAACCTGGTAAGGAAAACTGAAAAGGGTACAGAGCAGGGCATTGGAGTAGCCACTGTCTCCTGGCATGCCCACGCAGTGACTATCAAGATGGGCTTTAGATAAAACATAGGTGTAAGTCAACATTCTTGGCAAATTCTTCAGGCAGTAGGGTTAGAATGAAAAGGATAAGTAAGAAATTAGATACTGTATGCAGCTTTCACAGAATCACAGGATGGCTGATGTTGGAAGGCACCTCTACACATTATCTGATCCAACTCCTGCACTCATACAGTCTCCCCTACAACTCAGTACCACAGGACTGTGTCCAGAAGGCTTTTGAATATCTCCAGGGAAACAGACTCCACAACCTCTCTTGGCAGCCTATTCCAGTGCTCAGCCACTCACACAGTGAAGATTTTTTTGTGTTTGAATGCAAACTCCAGTGTTCCAGTTTGGGCCTATTGCCCCTTGTTCTACAGCTGGGCACCACTGAGGAAGCCTACTGTTAGAAATTTATAAGCACTGATAAGAATCCCTCAGTCTCCTCCAGGCTGAACAGTCCCAGCTCCCTCATCCTTTCTGCATAAGGGAGATGTTCCAGGCCCCTAATCATCTTTATAGAATCATAGAATATCCAAAGTTGGAAAAAACCTCCAAGATCATCTGGTCTGATTGTTCACTTATCACCAATATTTCCCACTAGACTGTTTCCCTAAGTAGAACATTTAACATTTCTTGAACACCTCAAAGGACAGTGATATGACCACCTTCCTGGGCAGCATGTTCCAGTGCCTAACCACTTTTTCAGATAACGTCCAATCTGAATCTCCCCTGGTGCAATTTGAGGCCACTCCCTCTAGTCCTATAGGTAGTTACATAGGAAAAGAGGTCAACCCCCACCTTGCCACAACTTCCATTCAGGTAGTTAAAGAGAATGCTAACGTCTTCCCAGAATCTCCTCTTCTCCAGACTGAACAATTCCAGTTCCCTCATCTGCTCCTCATAAGGCTTGTGCTCCTGACCCCTCACCAGCTTTATTCCTCTTCTCTGGACACTCTGCACAGCCTCAATGTTTTTCTCGTAGTGGGGGGCCAAAAACTACACACAGTACTCAAGGTGCAGCCCCACCAGTGCTGAGTACAGGGGGATGATCATTTCTTTGCTCCTGCTGGCTACACTATTTCTGATACAAGCCAAGATGCCTTTGGCCGCTTTGGCCACACTATTGGCCAGGTGCTCATGAGCACTGGCACTCCCAAGTCAGTTTCTTCTACACAGTCTTCCAGACACTCTGCCCCAAGCCTGTAGTGCTGCCTGGAGTTGTTGTGGCCAAAGTGCAGGACCCAGAATTTGGTCATGCTGAACTTCATCCCACTGCCCTCAGCCAGTCTATAACCCTCTGTAGGGCCTTCCTATCACCAGGCAGACCCACACTTCCTCCCAGCTTGGTGTCTTGCCGTTTTCCTCCACAGTCTGTACTTAATTCAAACTACTTTCAGAATGCTCAACCTTGTGGGTCGGAAGGATCTGCTGAAGTGCCCATTTTAATAAATTGATGTGGTCAGGAAGCTCTTAGCAGAGAACTACCATTAAAACGACAAAGCAGCATTCACTATTGCAGCACCTGCTTACTGAAAAATCTTTTTTTCAACAATGTAAAACTATACATTACCATTCTGAAATATTTCAAAACATCCCTTGAAATTGAAACTTTCAAAGTACAGTTTGAAGGAAGTGTTCAATAAAATTGTTTCATCTTTAGAATTAAAAAATGTTGTTGACTGAACAAATCTTTTAGTAATTTCATACTCTAGGAAATATCAAAATTTTTACTTTGGGAAAAGAAAATAAATGAAAATGGAAAGTCCTATCCAGCACTAGTGAAACTAAGATTCTTTTTAGGATGAATACTGACTAAATGCGTTCCTTTCAGTAATCTTCACAGACAATCATTAAAAATATGTTAAAATGAATATGTTCTGATAGAATTAATTGACATACTCATTCACCTGAAACAGTGAATTAGGTTCTAGCTAACTCTAACCCCATTGTTTTAATATTTTGATTAAGGGAAAAAATGTAGTAAATGAACCACAGTAAAGACTAAAGTATGTAAAAAAAAATAAAATCTGTATACTTCACTGGGGATATTTCTCCTAATCTTCCATGCTGTGAAAGCAGCACTCTTGAAAAATAGGTAGATATATACTGCATGTTCAGTAAACTCAAATATAGTCTGAACATACTTTGTTTCTGTAGAAAATTATTACTATTATAAGTGATGACCTGAATCACTGGAAACCTTAGAAATAGAAGTCATATGACTATACCTTGTCTGTGTTCCGGTAACTCAGATATAAATTCAGAATTACAAAGTAGTATATATTCTTCACTTTAATAGTTTAAGTGTAAAAATATTTTCTAAAAAATCTGTCTACACTGTAGCTAAAAACCAGCATCAACTAATGCTTAACTGGTCCCAGATATATTCTTAAAAATACTCATTATATTTTTATACATTTATTCTAAACTTTTAATGCACTAATAAGGAATTTCTCGTAACTGAAAAATCTAGCACTAAAACAGACAGAGACACAATGTTCAGGATTTAATTTAGAGGTGAAATGCCATAGAGGGAAATCCATGTTTAAGGTTTTTCTTCTTTACACCAGAAATACTACTGTTGGAAAATTTAATAGGAATTAAATAAAATTTAACTTAAAATAGCTTCCTGTGCCAGCATATAAATACACTAGTGCATTATGGAATATTATTTATTGGTTGAAAAGATGATTCAGGAACTTGAGTTGCTCAAAATCAGATTTATCAAAATATTAAGAAGAAATACAGATAGTTGTTTGTAACTGGTCATGCCAGTCTCAGGAACTAACACAAACAGAAATGTGATCATATAACATATACCAGTGTTCTACATAAAATCATAGAATGGTTTGGGTAGGAAGGGTCCTCAAGGATCATCAGGTGCCAATCCCCGGGCCACAGGCAGGACCATCAACCTCCAGATCTGGTACTAGACTAGACTGCCCAGGGCCCCATCCAATCTGGTCTTAAACACCTCCAGGGATGGAACATCCACAGTTCCTCTGGGCAGCCTGTTCCAGGACCTCACCACTCTCTCTGTAAAGAACTTCCCCTGATGTAAAATCTAAACCTTTCCTCCTTGAGTTTAAACCCTTCCCCCTTGTCCTATCACTATCTACCCTTGTAAAAAGTTCATTCCCCTTCTTTTTAAAATCCCCTTTTAGATACTGAAAGGCTGTAATGAGGTCTCCTCACAGGTCTTCTCTTCTCCAGGCTGAACAAGCCCGGCTCCTTCAGTCTGTCTTGAAAAGGGAGGTGCTCCAGCCCTCCGATTAGCTTCATGGCCGTCCTCTGGACCCTCTCTATATTCAAAGATTACTTCACAGAGATATATTGCCATATCACACCAACCATAAATATCAATTAGATTCATTTTTATTGCTTTGTTTGAGGGAAAGATAACTTGTGATAGAAATTCATTAACCAAACTGTCACAGATTCACATCTCCTGCTGTTCTTACTGCAGGCATCCAGGTACCCCAATGCTACACCCAGATAATTAGCTCCATAATTTAACCTTGGTCTACAAGACCTTTCAAGTCAGTGCACTGCTTTGAATGACATCCACAATAGGAGCCATGAAAAGTAAGCATCTTAGAGTAGTGAAGGAAATCCATTTTGGATCTGAAATCGTTTTTTAAATCTTGCTGGATCTGAAGAACCATAGGCATAGAAATGATGCAAAGGACCTAGTCTTAGAGATGCATAAAGGATACAGCCAAATTGAGACATCTGATGTATTAAAGATGTGATGCTCTAGGAGACTGCTAAGAAATAGTATCTCTAATTTGTGGAAGAAAGTAGTTGTAGAAAGAGTAATATGAAATCAATTTAGGTCCTACCATTTCTACAGCAGAATTCGACTGGTGAGAGGTTTTGAGATGGAGGAAAAGCACAATTAAGTACAGAATTTATTGAGGTAAGGTCAGTACAGTACAGATATACTTGAATTAAAGAGGAGAGAATAGCATTGAGTGGTGAACTAGCATTCTTTTTGTTCAAAACACACACACACACACAAGACAAACAAACAAACAAACAAAAAAAAACAGATCTGTTACAGAGCATACTGAATAGGCTAGCACACCATATTTCGCAGCTGACTTGTTTAGATCCTGGAGTAGCTAATCACAGAAAATGGGTCATAATTTGGGAATGACTCATTGTGACAATTATTTTTGGCATAGCTATGTCAAGCTCTTTTTATTTACAAGCTCACACACTAACAGAAAGCTTCTACCAGCAGCAGATCTGACTTGTGCTGTGGTAAATTCCAGGTCTGTGTGACTGCATTTGGGTAACAGAGACCATCTCACAGCCCTTCCCTGAAACAAAAATCCTCACTGTGAGAGTCTAACCCTTCTTTGTGTGGCCCCAAAATAGGTAAAATGGGGCACATTAAGACTTTGAGATTCCAGTGGTTATTACATTTGGCACCCTTGTTTTTTACGTTTATAGTGGAAATGTTCAGTTTCTGGCAGTTTCGTGTTACAGCCTCACTCTGTAACAGTGAGGAGACAGAGAAAGCGTGAGGCTGCTGGCTCATAAACTATGTGACATCAAAAGCACAGTTTGTTAGCAAGAGTGCAAATCTCTTTAGTGTTTGAGGATACCAGATGGGAGAAGCTTTGTATCAAAAGACAGGAATAGGTAAACAACTCATGTAATGACATGTCCCTTGCCTTCCTTTGCTGACTGTTCGTTTCCCTCTAATTTATGTGTAAGCTAAAATTTATGAAGAAATGACCTCCTTTAGTTCTAGTATGGACTACCTTTTCAAGCAGATAGGTTTATCTAAAAACAAGCTTCCTAAGCCTTATTATCCTTCTTTAACAAAATTGTAACAGTCTCCAAAGCCAGACTTCATTCTGTTTCCTGTCTGGTTGTAGTACTGTGGTTCTGCCTACTTTCCTTCATATGATCCAACTTATCAGTCATATTTTGACTGTAATGGACTATATAAGGAAAAAAAAAAACAACACAGATTTGCAATTTTGCGTTTTGAATAATTTTTGACAGTTCTTTTATATCTCAGATCCTCACTTCTGTCTGCAATATGTGGGTAATGGATTTATTTACTTTCCAGCAAAAGAAAATGTGGGATCATGTGGAGCGTTGTATAGCAAATTAGGTAAACAGTCTGATGTGGGTCCTATGAAGTCGTCAGCAGCTTCTCACTAATATATTTTCTCTCTAAAGAACAGTTAAGAGTTTTGATTTTCATTAGTTACTTTAGTAACGACTTTAGTAACTTTTATAGTTAAAGTAGTTACTTTAACTACAAGATCTGGGCCAAAGTAATGGCTTCCCTTACCCCACAGTTCAGTCTGAGCAAATCTGCTAAAGTTATTAATGACGTTACACCAAAGCTCAAATGATGTAGGGAAAATGAGATTCATGTCCTTAATGTTAAAGGTGACCTCTACTATGCATGCACTCTATGAAAATCTACAGCCCTCAGGCAATTTGATTTTCTGCCTGAAAATTACTGAAGAGACTTCAGTATCTGTGAGGCAGCCTCCTTTATTTTCCTCTGTAAAGGATTAGTATGAAGGGCTGAGGGAAGATATTAAAAATTAGATCAAAACTGAACTAAGAATCTGGTATTAATAGTCATTTAGCTGTAAAAACAAGGCACAGTTCAGAGGTGCAGGGGCAGTTTGCACAAGTTTGGTGGTTTCTGATGGCACAGAATCTGCTGACTGCATTTTCCATCTCATTAACCTGAGGTTCCCTAAGGGGAGAAAGAATCTGTGGTGCTGGGGGAGTGTCAGGCACAGCTAGAACTGTCATTTGTTTGCCTTGTGAGAAAGTAAAAACATTACTTCAGTATGACTGCTGCATTTCTCCTACACTGCCTGTGGCATATCTCCAGCAGCTATTGCAATCCCTCTACTGGTTGTGTGGTTGGACACATGAAGGACCTTCCCTTTTTCAAGTATACCTTGAGAAGATATAGAGCTTGAGAAGTAGGAAAATAAGCCAGAAACAACATTGTTGTTTTCCAGGCAACAAAACAGAAAAATTAAAGGTGAAACAGCCTTTCCCTCCCTCGTGCTCCATCAAGCTGTAAAGAAGTGGTAATAAAGGACCACAAGGCTTCCTATGTGGCTGAACATTGAGAGACATACATAGGAGCATTCACAAGAGAGCAAACATACAACACCATGGCAGAGGCACCTACATGCATTTGCTAAAACCTCCTTCAGCACAGGATATGACAAACAGACCTGGCAGTAGGTCAGCCACTGCCCAGGCATTCCTTTGGGTCAGCTGCATGTGGCAGTACAGAGTGCGTGGAAGGTGGCTCAGTGGTGGCTGGCAAATCACAGGAGCCCTCTGAGATGCACCAACAAGGAAGCCAGGCAGGACAGCCACTGCTGTCATGGTGGGATGGAACTACTTAACACTTCAGAGTAGGTCATAGGAGCCTAACTGTAGGCACTCAGATTTTAAATACTTATGCTAGTAAGGACCATTTATCATATCTTCTAATTATGCAACTGGTTTATTTATTTTTTTTCCCAAAACTTGTTGTCAAAAAGTATCAGGAAAAGAAAGTGTCTGTGGTCTAATTATGCTATAATTCAAATGATTTATTCAAACCAGATCTGCCAAACATGGCTCAGTGACTAGCACATAACTCCCCAAAATCTCTCTTGTTCACTCCTTTTCCTGTTTTGAGTTCACGATGAAGGACAAATCTCACAAGCTCTGTTCAAATTTGTACCACTGAGACTCAGTTCAAACTGCATTCAGAATAAGTAAAATGTATCAGAAAATAATTAAAATATTTTTGGTGCCACAGAGCCAAGTCTTGAAGGGCTCAAAGAGGAAAGAAAAGCAAACTGAGAATGTGTTGAATTGCAAAAGTTCTTGCTTCCTATAATGAAAAGATACAGAGAGAGAAGGCAGAGAGCAGAAACAACTGAACTCCAAGCAACCATGAGCAGCTTAGGGTATAACACATGGCAGCGATGAGGTGTAGCAGCTGCTCACAAAGAAGGCACAGTTTCCAAAATGTGACCTGGCTGACCAGAGGAGTTCAACACTGGACAATTGCATCACATGAGTAAAACATGACATCAAAGTAGGGAGGTGCATGATGAAGTTGGACAGAGGAAAAAGAAGGTGCAGAAGCTCAGGAGACAAAAACTGCAACACTGATGAGTCAGACAGAAGACTTGACATGTACAGCCAAAGGGTAAAATGAAAAAAAAAACAGAATTAGGTGAAAGAGGATAAGAGTTTTGATAAATTATCTAAACTTTTGCAGCTGAAATAGAAAGTACATTTTATACCTTGCTCATCTTTCTGCTGAATAACTGGAGAAATTTAGCAACAGCCTAACAGTGGGTGGAAAGGGAAATGGGGAGTCTGATTTAACATTCTTCTATCAAACTTGAGAGACTGGGATCATGGTAGAGTGATGAAGTGCCAGTGATGAAGAATAGAAAAAGGGAGAGACAAAATGCAATTTAAGAAATATGATGTTTGTATAATATTCTTTTTCTGTATGTATAGGAATAATTAATAAAACAAGGAATAAAGGCTTATTTTATCTTCCCATTTCCCATACCTGTCAAACACTGACTACAACACAGTACAATAATGGCAGAGAACTATCTGTTCTCAATGAGCAAAGATGGGGATAATTCATTTTTGTGTCATGTATCACTCACAGCTGTCTGCTGTGATTGCAGAAGTCAAATTACCCCATCCTACATTCTCACTATGCCAAATTTGTTTGGAAAGCGTGGGACAAAAAGTGGGAGTGTTAATAGCAGATAATTTGCTGCCTGAATATATTCAGGTCAAAATGGGAATTTTAACAGACTTGCCTGATATCTTGCACTATTGTAGGTATAGGACCAATTCTCTTGTACTGCTTATTCAAAGTGTAACACACAGTATTTTAATATTGTTATACTATAGAACTCTATATCATCTTGTATTTTTCTTTGCTCTTTCTTCTCTTCCAGATAATATGATATTTTCTTAAGAAAACATGCAAATGGGTTGTATTCCTGAGCAAAGTTCAGATGAAAACAAAATTTATTAAAATGCAGATAAAGGAGAATTTAAAGGATTAACCATTTGTGCCAGTTGGCCAATGCTCCCTGCTGTACTCACAGACACTCTGGAGATTATCCATGAGTACATCCTTTGCAGTCGCTTGACTGATTCTTTAGTTTAGAAGAAAATACAGCAGTGATCAAATGTGTGGCAGTAGGGTTGAAATGTGTAGGACAATTTTTCAAAACAAAAGATAGAGCAATCACTTTTTAAATCCTAGCCTTTTCAAAATATATGTATTTTTTTCAGCTCAAATAGTAAAGTCACATTTTTGTGGAATCACTGAGGTTGAATCATCTAAGATCATCTAGTTCAACTGTCCACCTACCATCAACATTGCCCATTAAACCACATCCCTAAGTACCACATCTAACATTTTCTTAAAACACCTCCAGGGATGGTGAGCCCACCATCTTCCTGGATAGCCTGTTCCAATGCCTCACCATTCTTTATGAGAAGGAATTCTTCTCAATATCCAATCCGAACATCCCTTGAATCAGCTCGAGGCTATTCCCTCTAGTCTTGTTGCTGTTACCTGGGAGAGGTGGCTGACCCTTACCTTGCCACAATCTTTCAGGCAATTGTAGAGAGCAATAGGGTCTCACCTACAACTCCTCCAGATTGAACAGTCTCAGTTCCCTCAGCCACTACCCTAAGACTTTTGTTTCAAATCCTCCAACAACTTTGTTGCTCTTATCATTTTTCTACAGACAAGATCTGTTTGTCATCATAGATTGTGTAGATTAACATAGTAAGTGAAGAAAATTGTCATGTCTTCCTCTCCTTATAAACTACAGTTGGACAGCATATTGTCCTTGAGTTCAGCATGTCCTCTTGCATGAAAGAACATTTTAAATGCTACTGGCTGCTGCCCACTTCAGGGAAGCTGGAACAGGAACTGAGCCACATTTCAGACATTTCTTCCCAACAATTACTTGTCATGGAAATGGCTTCCCTGGAAACCCTCCCCCAGCAGGGGGGTTGAAACCAGATAATCATTGTGGCCCTTTTTAACCCAGGCCATTCTATGATTCTATGAAATGGCTGAACATCTGTCTGTTTCACTTTCATTGAGCTTGAGGCTTTTGCTTTACCTAGTAAACTGTCTATCTCAGCTCGTGTTCTTTCATTTTCGTATTTCCAACTCTCTCCTGTGCCCTGCTGTGGAGGGGGTGTGCAAGCAGCTGTGTGGTACTGAGCTGACTGCCAGGCAGGAACCTCAACAGTTATTTTAATAGCTCTTCAGTCCTTTAGCAGCTGAGAGTTGGTGCTCTCTTTTTAGGGGCTATCTCCTATTTCCATGAATTCTGATGCTGTCAAAACACCCTGCCAATGAATAAGAAAAAATCAGAAAGATCTCCATAGAGTAGTTCAAAGACTTCAATATCCTCTTGTGAGTGTATCCTATGGTCACCATTTCTTAGGAGCTTCACTTAAAGGGCTATGACACTGCCAGTTATACCAAAACACAGCTGTACAGAAGATATTTTGCTTTTCCAGGGCTATGAAGTTGACTTTATTTACAAGAACTTGAAAAACAGAGTGAAAGGTGAAGGCTATTCAAAGAACACATTAGAATCTTATCTGGTGAACAACTACAGCAGTATATTTAGGCATCATTCTGTTTTGTAAACTTTTCTATGTCTTCCTAAATGTGTTTTCAGAAGTACTCTATTATGATGACTTACTTTGCTGACAGCATAAACAGTACTTTACTTTTTCATAGCATACTTTGAATGAGATTTGATTCAGTGAGATTTGATATGTATAAAAGTGTCCAGAAAACAGAATGACTGAACAAAATAATCAATTATATCAATTATTAGCCTGCAATAATGCCCTTTTGCTTCAACTGAAACTCATATTTTCTGAACTTACTATTGTTCAGTGACTCAAAAAATTTAATTGGCAGTTCTATATTGACAAACAAGTGTAAATTATCAGGAAAATATATTTAAAAGATACAAAATCTTTCTTTTAAATAGGAAGTTGATCATAAAAATAAAAAGGTAACTTATAATGATAGAGTAATTTAATGTAAGTATAAGTGAATTCTATGCTGTCAAGAATAAAATAAGTATTCAGAAGAAAAAAATTCTCTTGAGAGTTTTAAGACAGGAAGGTTGAGGGAAAAAATATATTGCAATAGAAAAGTTTAATAAGATGCCAAGTGTAATAATTGAAATTCCATTTTCCACTGGATACACAAGGGTACAAAATAGTCAGTTGCTGTTGATCATGTGATTACATTTACAGATTCCATTTCATTACAAACTGTATTTGGAATTCTAAAACCATTTTAAAAATACAAATGATTGCTCAAATGAAATATTACATTTGACACTTTAATTTTCTAAAGTGAAATCTGACCTCAGATTTGCTTGTTTTGCTTTGTTTTTGAGTGTTTTTTTTTTTAAACACTGAGCAAGCATATGCACATACATGAGCTAATTCTGCAAAGCTTTAGTTTAATATAGTCCTACCCACTTTTTTTTTTTTTTCTTTAAGATAGCCTAGTCCCCTTTAACCAAGAAAACAGCATGTATGAATTCATTTCTGGGTTATAACTCGTTATAGGAATGAGATGAAAACGGAAGTATCCCTTGGAGAATACAACTTGCATGCCTCTGGCTCAAGCTCTTCAATTGCACTCAACTTCCTAGTATGTTCCTGAGAAAAGGGGTGTTATCTCTAGTAGCTAGTGTTCAAGTCATAATAGATGTAAATCAGAAATTTTACCTGCAGTCTTACTGGCAACCAGAAGCACTAGTTGGTTGCATTGTCAAATTGCAGTTTCATTTAATGACAGAGCAGTTTAAAAGGTAGATTCAAAACAACCAAAAGTTTTGAATCTAGAACAAAAGCTTGAGGACTTAGCACACCAGATAGATCCATAAAATGTACCACGGAAAGAAAACTGTAGGTCCTAAGAAGTTTTGGATTCTAATTCCTCCTAATTATGACTGCTCTTCATTAACAGTAATCTATTAAATACAGGTAAAAATATCTTTATTACTAGGAACTTCACACACCTCTCTAGTTCCTTGAAATAGCATTTAAATAAAGATATGGATGAATTAGTATGTTAAGCAGAAGTACTTAGGATACCTAAATGTAACACAAATACAATAGGAAATCCACCTCTGAACTGCTAACTTTTCCGGTCATCAGCCTTGGATTACTTTTTTTCTTTTCTCCTGTAGAGATTACATTTTTCATTTTTCCTCCAATGTGTTCTATTTTGTAGCATGCATAATACATAAATGTAATTGGTAAACTCACACTTTTTCAGTATTTAATGTCTGGAAAGTGTGATTTACAAAAAAATGACAGCAGGATATTATTTTCCTCCTCATGCAATGGAGGCTGAAATGAAAATGGGAAAATAAATGTAAAAAAAAACATATTATATTATATTATACAATCCTCAGTGTTTTATTGCACCAATAATGAAATTCCAGTTTAATATTCTCCCTCTACATATTAATGTAACAAATTAGTAAGATTGGAAAATTTCCTGCAAAGGACATCAAAGATGATTTAAACTATATAGTGGCTCTGGCATGAGAAGTATATTTACAGACCTGGGAGTGTCCTGGAAAGGAAAGAAATAAAAGGGAAGATATGAGACAGTTCTTTAAATCATGAAGTTATATAAAAAAGGGTGAATAATGTGAAAGAGAATGGCAAATAGAGTGAATCTGATCAGATATTCACTGTCTCCTCTAATTCAATGAATGTGTGTGCAAACTTAAGAAAATTAAAAGAATGCATTCATGCACTTGTAATGTAATGTGAGAAAACTGGACATCTTAGTAATTTGAGAGTGAAAGTTATGATTTAACTTTTAAACTTCAAATTAAAAGAAGCTACAGAAAATAATATTCTTATTTGTAAATAGTTTTATGTAAGGTACCCTTCTGAAAGCTAGATTAGCTGTAAGGTCTTCTTTAAAAAGCTGAAAAATTATAACATCTTAACTGGAAAAATATGAAATATTTTCAACCCCAAAGCTCCTCAGTTGATAGTTTTCCTTGCCAGACTCCAGCCCTGTAGGCTTCTTAAACAGGCCTGAGGTATGCAAAGTATCCTGGCTTCATAGAACACCTCAGTGAATGGGGAGCTCTGCTTTAGGTTCCTAAGAAGAGATAAGAATTACTTTAAAAACTCCTTTAGAACATGCTACCACTTCAAAGTACAAGTTACTCTTCTTTCCCTCCCACACCAGATGACATAACATAAAGGAAAACTGAAAAGTTCTATTGCTGAAAGCACCATTTTATATCTCTGATTTTTTTCATTAATTTACTTTTAGACCTGGGGGACAGCTGCCTAGATCACAGCCTTTCTTAGAAACAGTGCTGTCATAACTTCAAAAGTAGTGAAGAAGCTTTGAACTGTAGAAAGCTATTTCTTTTGCAGACCACAAACAAAGACGAAGAAATAAGAGTTATTAAAATCTATAGCAAATACATAGATAATATAAAAACATTTTATTGAAGGGCTTAAACAGCAAAAAGATTTTATCTACATGGACACTGAGCAATTTGTTTGTCGTAGCTGTTACATCCTTTTAATTAGCCACACACAAAAAGAAAACCTCACAATCTTCGTGGTTCAATGCTTCTTGCCCTTGCTCTCTGTTGCACAAACCATAGAATATCCTGAGTTGGAAGGGACCCACAAGAATAATCAAATATTCATTAGCAAAGCATAACCTCATCCTCTACTAAACCATCCTGACTCAGTATTTTCTCTCTTACATCCTTGACATCCTTTTCTGTCTTGAGGACTTTAGCAAAAACTACTGCAAAGTCATCTTCTTATCACAGCAATGCTATTTCTGCAGAATACCTCCTTGTTTTGAACGTTTACAATCATTTTTATCAAATTCAGGTTTGTATCTCAGAGTCACTTCATATTTATTTGTTTTTATTTGTGAAGAGTGGGATTTATTACATCTCATTTTGACTATCTGAAAGTTAATTATCTATGCTAGCTATATAGTTTTCTTGAAGACAGTAGAAGGAGGTGAACTCGAGTCAGGAAATTGTTCAGGTTATGAAGACAGATATAGAAGATCTGTCGCCATTGACTGAGGGAACACAGATGTCAGATAATGGATAGCTATCTTAGATGAGAATTTTTTTGTTAGGTAAAGCTAAGGGAGGTGCATTTCTGTTTCTTTCATTGGAAGATTTCTAGATAAATCTATCAAATCTAACAGGGAACAAAGTTCCTCTTGTAAGAACATGGAACACCGGTCCAGGTTTCAGTGAGTATTATCTATATGAAAAGAATATATTCTAAGATGGAGAGGGAGGCAGATCAGGACACATATTTAGCTTTCTGGCTGTTTTTTTTTTTTTTTTTCCCAATGCAAACCCAAGATAAATTATTGGTGTTATATTTTAAAATGTTGTATCTTATTCTGTACTGAGCTGTTCCTTCATCTCTTATATATATTGTGGTATACCAGATTATATTTTGAGGAACCTCTTATCACAAGTGTAAGAGATTATTCTTTTATATCACTGACTCAAAGTTTGCTGAAGAACAGGTCCAGACAAGTCCTGGGCAAAGGTAGAGAAATCCTTTGTCTGAAGGGCATTGATGGACAGGTCCTGGCTAAGGGTTGTGTAATCCTTTAAGGAGCAGATGGACAAGGCCAGGGGCAAGGAAGAAGGGATAAACTGCTGCTAATGGCCGGGAAATGGT
>PPHD01018885.1:3281-14349 GCA_002909625.1 Bambusicola thoracicus | reverse complement strand
GACCTGCTGAGACCCCTCTCTGGCCCAAACAGTCAAAATATCCAGCTCACCACCTCCTCCAAGAACTGCAGAACGTGACACTGCACCTGACATCCACCTGTTCTTCTTTAGGTTTTTATTGCTCTGGTGTGATCAATTCTGGTTAACAGAGGAGTTATTTCTCTTGAGAAAGCTGCTGTTTGAAACTGCTTTTTCTCACTGTAAACACTGTTGGCATTATTTTCACAAAGTAACAGCAGCACTGGAAAGCTCACATTATCCTGAGTGTTTCTGTGTTCTTAATATCTCTCCCCACACAACCACAAGTCTCCTCTGACTGAGGCCAATTACAGGCAGGGGGATACTGTTTTTCAGAGAATATCAGCTGGCAATAAGCTGTTTCAGAGGGACTATTAGGTAACTTCAAAGTGCCAACTACAAACCAAAAGCTGGCTGTGGCATCTATTTAAGTAGCAGTGTTTTCACAACACTCTCCCATATGTTTAATCTGAGAACAGTTGTATTTCAAGATGGACAATCTTTAGGCCATTAAGAAAAATTTGGGCAGGAACCCTCAAATTCTGGACACAATGCAGATATCTAGGTGGTGGCTGTATCTCTTAAAATGAGTAGACAAACTCAGGGTCTGATGTCCTAAAGGCATGCACCAAACCCTTGCTTGGGTGCCAAGCATAAACATTCCACACCAGCTGTCTCTCCCAGAGCTCCTTCCTGACAGACTGTGCAGAGCACTCCTTGTTTGCACTACGTTTAAGAGGGATAGAGAGAGTTGTTTGGACGTTCCTTATTAGAACACTGACAAATGAACACACCTGCAGGCCTGTTATTTCTATAACAATTAAGCTAACAACTCTTTTATATCCTGTGCCTGATAGCAAAGAAGTTTTAATAAGGTCAGGAAGTATGCCACCATTAGCACCGTTCTGTAGACTGTAGAGAGCTTTCACATCCCATCTATATCCTGAGATGCCTTCTCACTTGTTTCAGTCACTTGTCTCTGCAGTGAATGAATCCTCTTGATGAAGCCAAGAATTCAATTTGTTTTTAACACCATGTTACATAATTGTTTTTCATTCATACATGTTCCCAGACTTCTCTAGCAGGGATTAGTTCACCACCACACAACTTGAGTTTTATCCATCTTACTTCCTGCTGCCCGTAGCTCACCTAGAAAAGTTATTATTTTAGGAATTATGCCTTGCTTAAAACGAATAAGCATTCAATTTGCTTTCAAGCTGATTGATCATTAATCTTCCTGTTCATGGGAGCAATGTTGCCTATTGATCCTCTGAAGAATTTCTCCAAGCCAGAAGTGATTTCTGTTCTCTGCTTTACTTCTTGAGACAAAAAAAAATAATCTACCATTTCCAAATTCTTAATAGAAACATATAAGAACCACATTTTTTGCATTTCCTCAAAATGCCAAGTATTTCTTGAGCCTCATATCATTTGCTATATTTCTTGCTTTGAATTCTGAACTCAAATCTGTATTTCTTCTGATGTGGGAAAATATGTTAAGATTTTTTTTTTTTTTTGGTCTTGGTTATTTCTGTAGCATCAATACCATTCTCCACTCCCTATACCTTGTCTACGACAGTTTCTTTTGTTTGATTTAAAATGAGACATTTTTAGCTCTTACTGAAATCTTTTTTTATTCACCTTTTCTTCCACATCCCAAAGATGCTTAAGGATTTTGGCTGGCTGTTCCCTCTTAGTTCAGTTACCAATTCTGGGTGTATATTCTGTTCGAAAAACATTGCTCATATGTTATATTCTTGCACAGAGTACTATCTATAATGCAGTTTCATAATTAGCTCCATCTGTCCAAGTTAGCAGAAAATGATAACAATCATCAAGAGCTTCCAAAGAAGTTACAATCAAAAATAAATCTACTTTTTGACTGGCTTCCTTTTTCTGAAAGCACTCAAAGCTTGCTGCTACCAAGTGTTGTTTAGCTTGTTTCAGTTGCCTACACAGTGAATGACTGCTGGTGAGAATTTCAACAGTTGTATTCTCTCCTTCAGGTATTTTCTGCATGTAATTCACGGTACTGTTCTTGCCCATTCAGAGGGAAGACATGTGATGAGGTTTCCTTCAATCCAGGACCAAACTCCAACAGCCTGCACTTCGCAGAATACCATTCTGTACCGTGTAATTCCTTCTCCTAACCGGTTCAAGACAAGACTTCTTAAAGTTCAGAAATGAGACATCTGTTCTGCTGAAATTCAGTAGCACTGCAATCCCAGGTGTGAAGTCAGATACCATGTACCTCAATTTAAACTCACACGTGGACCCAGACAGAGGCACCTGTGACAGGTGAGTGAGCTCTGGGCTGTGCAGAAACACACAAAGATCATTTTAGCTAATACCCAAAGACAATCTAGATCTGTGGTACTCACAGGTGGGAATACCATCATTGCATGGAGAAAAACATAAATGGAAAGGGTGGTAGAAGCTCCCATTTTAATCCCCAAATTCAAACTTCCTATTGGGAATAAGCTATATGTTTAAAATCACTTACTGTTGTAGAAAGATGAGATAAGGCTTTAATGTGAAGAAGTTCTTCATATATAATTTCTAAATCATCTATACTTCGCTGGCCAGGCCTATAGACAGAAGATAAAAGAACATCAAAGTGCAATAAACCCCCAAAATAAAAACTTCAGAGAAGTACAAAATAACCCATAATGCTACTGTATAATCTATTGAATATGTTGGTTACATTTTTAGGCAATTAATAATTGTATGCTGGATATGACTCAATTAAACCATGCATTCTGCAGAAGCAGAGAAAAAGAATAAGTATCACATCAAGCCAAGATAAGAACAGGAACCCGTTTAGACATTTTTACATCTTCATAAAAGGCAGATTTTTTTCCTTCATATAGCTAGTTTAAATTAAAAAAAAAAAAATACATTGAGTTTTAATACTACTGCCCAAGCTAGTGTAGAGTAACACTGAACTCATCTCATCTCAGGATAGGAAAAAAAGGCTACGCAGGAGTACGTATAGGCCATTCTGAGTCCAGAGCTGCCTCCAGCACTCTGCTCTGCAGGGGTGTGTGCCCAGACTCTGTTATAAAATCTAGCATCCTTTTACTAGGTTTAAAGAGCAGCAGCTTTACCAGTTGTACCAGGTCTCTGAAGCACACACTCCTCTCCCGCAGCACTGCCTCTGAGTGCTGAAGCAGTGCCAGTGACCCTGACTGCAGCCTACTCCTCACTATGACCTGTCATCCACTTCTGTCACAAACACTGTGTGCACACGTGGCTATAAAAAACAGTACAGTCCCTATGCACCTTTACTTCATTCACCGTGGTTGCAGGGACAGGTGATGGTTCTGGATGGAAGACTGAAACTCAAAGAGAACAGAAGCACTAAGAAACCCATGAACGACACCAACCAGCAGCCATGGCAACCACTTTACAGAGACCTGATTAGGCAGCTTTCCTGATGAAACCAAGTGTTTTGTATGTAAAATGGTGAGATAAATCAGAAATGATATATAAAGATCTGTTCCTTTCAAAAGGACTCCCAAGCCCAGGGTGAGACCTGTACTGTTTTTCGCATGGCACTAATTATCTGTAGCAAATGGACAGTTGTAGTGCTTTGTAAAGGAGTGTCTGAATTTCTGCTGCACAAATTCCAGGAGTAAGCAGTGCATCCCAGAGGACATCAAGTGACTGCTCCAGAGTTAATGCTGAGTGCTGCTGTTCAGCCACATAGGTAAGTAAGGACCACACCATATTTCTACCTCCTTTCACTGAAAAACACAAGATGCTGCCATGAATAAAATGCATGCATCAACAAAGGAATATTCCTCCTATAGAACAACAAGGAACAAGGCTCTCAGTGTGATTTAAGTAACTGCATTTCTGCAGAGCCATACATGAGCAGATTTACTGATTGCTAAAAAAAAGAACAAACACTCTGAGGACTGCAAAGAATTAATAGGAGAGATGAACCTCTGGATAGTCCTAAAGGATCTGAAACAAAAAAACTTTCTCATAGAATATTATATAGGAGAGTCCAGCACCAAGAGGATCAGGAGAAGCATCCTGGATATAGTGGTCTACAGCTTTTTTGTGTAAACAGCACTTGCTTCAACAGTCTGTCTAAATCATGTGAGAAGTAGCGAGAGCATCCGGCAGTCATGCCACTTTGCAGCTGTATTTCATTTTTCTACAAAAGAAGTTTGACAGAGACTTCTTTTGGATGAAAGAAATACTGACAAGTCATAGAAAATGTAAGGACAACTGACCTCTTCTCTGCCAAGCAAGCTGTACTTTTCATCTATTCTTCATTTAAAAATGACACGCACTTATTATTACCAGATGAAAGACCAATTTATAACAAAATGTCTTGGATAAAATTCACGTTACCCTTTCTTCATACAGAATGGAATGTATTTAGGGAGAAACAGAATCTGATCTGGTACTGCTATGCCCTCTAGTGACTCAAATTATTTTTTTCTATTTCTAAATCTGGTTTGAAATTACGAAGCTGCCACTCCTAGTGATTTATGTGGGGCAGTAACAGCTTAATTAAGTATAAAATAAAGAAAGATAAGTTAGTGTCATTTTCTTTTCCTTGGAAATGTAAGAAACTGAAGATAGAGGTTTTTATTAGAAGTTCTCTCCACAGGAAGTAACAACATGAATTTTATTGTATCCTTGCAAAACCAGCACGTCTTCAAAAACAGGAAAGATAGCGTGCTGAATTTACAAATTCCTGCATGAGATTAGGATATGAATGGATGATGTGTAACTATATCAGACCTCTATCAAGACAAAAGAGTACGCGCCTCTTTCAGTATCTCCATTTGTGCCCTGTGTTAGCACATTGGGAAGACTGACAATCTATACTGGATGTACCCACTCCTTACGTCTGCTTCTGCAGATGTCACGTGGAGAGATATTAGGCATCGCTGCTTCTGTAAAACCTGTGTGGTGACCCACTGATGTTGATTTGTAAGATCCTGCTGTGTAAAGGCCTAGTTTCAGCAGGGGACATATTTCAACAGCAATAGCTGGTTATAGACAGGATAATAAACGGCACAGATAGAGAACAAGGCTACACGTTAATGGACAGGAGAACTCAGGTGGTATTAAGTGATCAATAAAAACAGTTCAGTGTTTGGAGAATTTATCAAGGTCAGAGACACTGAGCTTCTCTGTGACTAGGATGTTGACAACAACATAGCACTTTGCCATTGATAAACTATGCACATACAAACAGTATCATTGACTATTTCTTATTACACCGTTAACCAGAAAATTCTCAGATTATAAGAACAATAGAAAAGATCAGAGGCCCCATAATACTGTACGTCAAATAAGAATATCTTTCCAGAGTACAAGTTTTGCCTGCATGTACTATGAAGTCTATATAGGAGACAAGAATAACTTTGCCCACTACCTGCATCTGAATGTGGAAGTGAATGCACATTCACTTACTCTAGAATGGAAGCTAATTACACAATCTTCATACTTGAATCACTATTCTTTGGTTAACTCCATAAATACTACTTGTCATAGATAATACCTGTAAATATCACTGAACTGATATGTGGAAAGACTGCATGACCCGCACCACAAATAACATTTGGTTTATTAAATGACATTGTCAGAAAACCCCATCAAGGACTATAGAACATAATACAGTAGTTATGGAGAAATTCAGTACAGTTATTACTGACAGCTGTGTAGAATGATGTCTAAATAAAAATTCTTCATGACAGGAGAATTGATTGTGTTTATTTTTAAGAGCATCTTCAAAAAGCTACATATAAGTAGCAGTAATAAAGTTGTTATTACGTATGTGTTTGTGTCGTTCATTACTAAGTTCAGATCTCCCTAGAATCTTGTTCAGTTTCACTCTGCAAATGACACTAAAATTTGCTCACTGATCAAATGTGAAATCAAAATCTTTGTACTGAGAATAAAATTTGCTGAGTGAAGTCACCAAGAATGTATGACAGACAATTACTGTTTCCGCTACACTGTTAATTTACTGTAGACTGCTGTATTAAAACACAACATATGATCCATCCTAGTTAAATATCGTTTTTTAAGGAACATCACGCTCTCCTTAAAGACTTCTGTTATTGCCATGTTCAGTTCGCATGACAGTAGGTTAGCTACACCTGAATGTTATTAAAATCAACGAAAAATATATTTTTAGCATGTATTTTCACACTGGAGGACTGAAAAGCTTGTGAGGAAGAGCTGAGTTAATTCTACAATTACTTGTGCGAGGTCTGCACCTTGCTCAAGGGAACAGAGAGCTGTGTTTGCTGCTTCACAAAAAGCTGTTTTCACATTCACAGTGTATGTGTTTCAAAAAAAGCAAGAAAAAAATGCCTCAATAGCAACAAGAGCCTGCCAAAAAAAAAAATTCCCTGAGCTCTATTCTGTTTTTTAAACTATAGAACATTCTTTCACAGTTTGACAGTTAAAATGCTGCAGTTAATGTAATAAACAGAGAATTTTTTAAGTCGGCTGTCAAAACAAGTGACACTTTTTACTAGAGATTTTCAGATTTTGAACAATAGAAAGTACCTTTCAAAGCAACAGCTTCATTATACAATCAAATTCTCAAAGTAATCTTCTCATCAAAGAATATTGTCTTATTTCTTTCATGGTAATTATCGAAGTTCTGCAACCCCTCTGGAAATGGTAACTGCTACAAAAGGCAGCTGTGTTGGTTTAAGAATTGTGGTCCTGCTCAGGTCAGCTGCAGCTAGTGTCTCTGAAGACCTGACCATTCCCTGAACTTTTGGCAGCTGTAATGGTGTCTAGTCAAAACTAGCAGGACTTTGAGGATTCACAGAGATTTCAGCAGCTTTGATGCACCTCAGCAGGGACTAGATTCTCAACTAATAGGGTCATAACGTATGTAAACTGAATACCAGAAGAGTAGTTAATATGGTGCCTGACAGTACAAACTTGCTCCCGTGAGCAAAGGGCAGCAAAAATAAGCACTTTCAGGGACAGAGATAGGAAAAAATGTCAGATGACTGCCAGTCTCTGGAAAACCCAATTCTCCTCACTATATTGCATGAAAAATCTCCTATGAATATTCTTTCAGGTGATGCTGTGCAAGTAACAACACAGGGGGGAGAGCGATACTTTTCACAGCATCATATCAACCTTTCAACTCTGCAAGGAGTGTGGATGATAATCAACGCTGATCTTGCCAGCGTAAACTTACACTGGCTGATCAGAAAGTCACAATGGAAAGAAAATGTAGTGGGCAGCTGAAAGCACAGTGACTTAAGGGGGCAGTTCTCTAAGATCCAACCTGCAGTCTGCCTGAGGCAAAGGAGATGGTGCAGAGATGCAGGGTCACAGCATACAGGATGCTGCTCATAGTCTCCTGATGACCAGCATCTACTCATGGCCCTCTTTCACTCCTCGGTGCACAGGATATTTTTGTGAAGAGGAAATACTTCACTTTGCCGATACTATAATAGTTTACATATACACCATGCTCCCAGACTGGTTTGTCCATGTGTTTTGTGTGACAGGGTTTGTCCTGGACTAGACTTCTACCAAACGGAGGAAAGAGAAACTATTCTGGCACGGAAGTGTTACCAACTTTTATGAGCACAAATATCTGGTTGAACTTTCTGAAATTCAATACCTTCATCAGGGTTTTGGATAAGTGCCACCTAACCTGTATGGCTGGAGAACGTTGAGTCACTGTACAAATAAGCTTATGAGCTAAATAGACAACACTGGGACAAGAATAGAGCAGGGGAAGGATACAGATAGAAACAGAACAAGAACAAGCAGTTGTGTTAGATGGATTCAAGACATTTTTAGCATAAGATTTCTCTTGCACAGTAGCCATGGCCCAAGCCAGTCCCATAACAAAGACAAATCTTGCCACTGGCCTCAAAAGGAGTAGAATCCAGCTTTATGTACTTACCTCTCTTGATCTGACCCTTACAAGTAAATCATTAGTGAGGATGACCTTAAGTAAATCATTACTCTCAGTGCATTTAATTAGCAGTAAAGTACATCTTCAGCGGCCCCTAAACACTACCTGCATAATAAAGAGATTACTTTCAATGGAAGGTCAAACAGAGATTATATTGGTTGCTTTGAAGTCACTATAAAGCTGCCTGTAAAAAAGGGCTTTGCAGAGTGTTCAATGTGACCAGAATGTACTGCTGAAAAGATAGTTAGCCAACCGTTGAGTGAGAAAACATAATCTGATAGCTATGCAAAGGTTAGACAGACATCCTCTGTGGCCTAGGTATATAGAAAACACGTATATATTAAAAAAAAAAAAAAAAAAAAACAACCAATGAAAATAGATAAATAAACAGAGCTATATTTCACACCTCGGTAGCAAAGTATAACAGGCAGAGTCCAGACTCTCTCAATTCAATAAAGTTCTACCAAAGATGAAATTAATTAAGGGCTCCTACTGATGACTAATTGAAAAGCACCTGCTATGTTGAGAACCTTACCATCCAAGCACTGGTAACAACTGAAAGTGGTGTAGTTAACTGAATGGCATACCAGCACTGAAAGTGTTAATGGAACCTGCACCTTACTTTTAGGGATACTCAGAAATGAAATAAGAACTCATGTGCTGCATTTTCTACAAGGTATGATAATATTCATAGCCTTTGATGACTATTCTAAATACAAGTTCCAATTTATGAATAAGGACTGGAAATTACTTAGCATTGACTAACAAACTTAAGAGGATGAGTAAACTTGCACTGAAACAAAATAACTAGCTAAAGGATGCCTGGTAATATACATAGCCTTCCCACCTTCCAGTGTAACAAAAAAGGCCTATTTTCAGTGTTAATTTACTAATCTGCTTACGGTTTTCTGAGAATCATCCTCATATGAGCATCCGGCCCAATCTGGGACAGAAGCAGCATAGTGTCCTGTAGTTCCTCATCACACTCCTTTTTGTCTTCCTCTGTTGGCAAAGGGGCATCTTCACGCTCATCATCCAAAAATCGATAAAATAAGTATTTGTCCTGAAAGTAGTGTTCCTGGTCCACTGAAAACAATGGAACATATCAGACACTTTTCACTCCTCTCTAAAATTAACTAAGTTAAAATTAACTTAATTCTTACTAGAATTACCTTTTTCAGTTCTTATTGTTTCAAACTATTTCACTTAAGCAAACAATTCATACTCAGAAAGCAGTCACATCAAGAATTTCTAGGAGTTGTACTTTATCAGGAATACTTTACTCAACTGTTTCAGACAGGGCTGAAAAGTAACAAACCAAGCAGCAGCTAAAATCATGTTCCAGTAATGTGTATCATCAATATGTAATACCAGAGTGAAGATCATTGACCTGTATCTTAGTGGGAGGTGTAATGGTAAGTCTTCTCTTGGAAGACTTCTAAAGAGCGGCTGTGACACAGCAAAAGACAAACTCTTGGTCTTTCAAGCAAGTCATAATGGTGTGTTGAGCTGGATAGTGTGATGCAGTTGCAGCAGCTTGGCCCTAGGAATTCAAGACAGTATTAGGCAGGAATGTAAGCTACAGCCTTTAACAAAAGGAAACGGTGGAAACAATCTGTCTTCTCAGAATGGAAAGTTCTCCCTGGGATGTGGGAAGCACAACAGACAATGACTGGAAGCGTATTGTAGCAGTGCTGCTGTTCTGAACTTCATAAAGCTGTACATGCACAGCTTCAGATATGAATACTGCCTTAGAAAGCTGCACTTCAGAGGGCCATAACATTCTGTTACCTAGTAAATCCTGCCAAGTGGAACCCATGAGGCAATGTAAAATACAATCAGAAAACTAACATAAAAACACAGATCTCTGCACTGGGATATTTGGAGAGCAGAATTTGGGAACCATTCAAAAACCACTGAAAATCATCCCAGAATTAAGGATAAGAGCAAACAGAAATGCTTACATTCACTTCCAAATACTGCAAATTTTTAACTTGAAGATCAGTTTTATTTATGGCAACATATACCTTGGTTTTGGTTCAGGTGATATCCAGCTTTTGAAATATAATCACTAATCAGTGTAATAATAAGTCTAATTAGAGTTGCTACTATAACATTGCAATTTCACTGACTTTTCAATATTTCCATAAGTTATAAAGGTATGTTGGTAGCAAGATTCAATTACTAACACCTGTGTATTGCATACAAATCAAACTTTCAAAGAGGTTTATTTGTAGTTTTTCATTTGGGCTCACGATCCCTTTATTTTTCATGAAAGAAATCCACAGAGACACTGATGGGACACATTCACCAAATTTTAGTCAAGGCGCTGAATTTCTTTAACTTACCATGGTTAAGAACGCCTTCTTCCAGCAATACTTGCCACATGCCAACAGCCTGACTTCGTGAATGGACACAAGTACTTTGCTGCATCATCCAGTCAACAAGTTCTGTCCCCACACAGCACTGCCTAAAGGACAAATGAAAAGAAAGGAATGAAAAGGGTGCTAATCAAGAGAGAGAGAGATCACAAACAGTACCCACTAATAACAGTGATATCTCAAACCCTGTTCTATTCAGATCTCATTGTAGAAAAGACAATTACACTGTCTCTGCCTATATGTCTGAAATATCAGTGAAGGCACTTAAGTTTTGAGAGAATCTGTTCCAAAAAACAGCAAACATTTAGGGAAATGCAACATTCAGAGGATCAGAGTGAGCCTGTAACAGCTGGTCAAAACGAACAGCATTAGTGCAACAACCTTCAATCCAAATTTCAGAGGAAATCTGCCATGTATACACTGGGATAGTGAAAGCCTCAAATTTTTCAGCATTCTGCATGAAAACATTTAACATTACAACAGCTTTGCCTATGAGAACAGCCTTTATAGGGAGAGTGAGTATTATGTAAATCTTCCTCAATTTGTAACCAAGCTCTGGTTAGACTGTACTTGGGAGCACTGGTTTGTAAGCCTACAGTATTTCTGAGGCTCTCTCACAACAGGTTCTGGTAACCTTGCAGCTCCTGACTGACCTGGAGGCAAACAGCATCAGGCCTCAAGTTCTGCAGAGTGCCCAAAGAGGAGTTGAGGGGGAAGAAAAAAAAAAAAAGGGGGGGGGGGG